>CAUYLG010030800.1:0-33130 GCA_963573385.1 Cacajao melanocephalus
AGGCATTCTGATTTTGAGTATTCTCAGCCTTTTTACGCTGGTTTCTTCCCATCATTGTAAGTTTATCCACCTGTCGTTTGTAATTGCCAACTTTCAAATTAGGTCTCTGAGTGGACGTCCAACTTGTTGATTCCCAGCGCCAAAATCTGAGCAACCCACTGCGCCGACTAAAACAGCGGCATTAAGATTCATGGTGCTTTTCTGCCTGGGAATCTCCGGTCTGGCTTCCCTCTTGAATCCCTTTTTCAATCAGGTAAATAGGCGACTGCCTTCTCGGAGCTCCAAACGTCGACCAAAAGGGGATCCAGTCCTGTTTACTCTGCACTGAGAGCCGCCGCGCCGAGACGCCGGCAAAACTGCCACGCCAGTCACAAGAGTCCCGCTGGCGACCTGTGGGGCTCCTCCGCTGGGAATCTCCTGGTCCGTGAGCAACAAAAATTCATCTGTAAGTGTGGCGTCCTCTTGTTCTGTGTGCTTTCTCTGTGAGCTACAATTCTGAGCTGCTAGTAGTCAGCCATCTTGGATCTCTCTCCCTATTTTATGTTTTTTTATGTAAAAGGTTTGTATATTGTTAAATTTATTTCTAGATATTTAAAACTTTTAATGCTATTATAGTATATTTTTTACATTTTTATTTTCTAATTGTTTTTAATTGTCCAAAAATTAATGTTCTAATATCAGCTTTGTATCCAGCATGCTTGCTAAGCTCACTTATTAATTCCAGATTATAATTTTTTTTAGATTTTCTACATAGAGAATTCTATGATTTGTGAACTATGACTTGGTTACTTCTTTTCAGACCTTTCTGTTTCATTTTTATTCTGGTACATGCCATTACTTAGGACCTCTAGTACTTAAAAAAATTTTATTGTAACTTGACAGTTTATAATTATATATATATATATATATATATATATATTTAGAGGGTACAAGTGATATGATTTATGAATACAATGTGGAATAATTAATATAATTAACATCAATTTCCTTGAATACATATCACTTTTTTGTGATGAGAACATTTGAAATGTACTGTCTTAGCAATTTTGAAATGTACAGTATAGTGTTATTAATTATATTCACATGCTGTGCAATAGATCTCAGAAAAACCCACTTATTCCTCCACCAAAACTTTACTCTTTGACTAACATCTCCCCATTAACCCTAACCCTGTAACTACCATTCTACTCTGTTTCTAAGGTCAAATGTTTAAAATTTCACATATAAGTGAAAACATATAGCATTTGTGTTTTTGTGCCTGGCTTATTTTATCTGGAAAAATCTTCCTCAGTTCCATCCATGTTGTCATAAAGAGAATTTTCCATCTTTTTAAGGTTTCAGGCTTTATCCATTTATCTGATGATGGGCACTTAGGTGACTATTGTGAATAATGCCTTAATGAGCATGAGAGTGCAGACATCTCTTTGACATACTGATTTTAAATCATTTGGGTAAATACCCAGAAGTAGGATTGCTGGATCATATGGTAATTCTATTTTTAACATTTTACAGAACCTCTATACAGTTTTCCACAATGGCTGTACTAATTTACATTCCCACCAATAGTGTACAGGGTTCCCCTTTCTCCACATCTTCACCACACTTATCCTTTATATTTTTGGTAACAGCCATTTTTACAGGTATGAAGTTATATCTTATTGTGGTTTTAATTTGCATTCCCTAATGATTAGTGACATTGATAATTTTTTAAATGTATCTATTGGCCATTTGTATGTTTTCTTTTGAGATATGTCTACTCAGATCCTGTACTCATTTATTAAATTGGGTTGTTTTCTTGCTATTGAGCTGATTTCCTTTTATATTTTGGATATTAACACCTTACCAGATGTATGGCTTGTAAATATTTTCTCCCAACCCATAGGTTGTCTCTTCACACAGTTAATTGTTTCCTTTGCTGTGAAGAACTTTTTAGTTTGATGTAATCCCATTTGTCTATTTTTGCTTTCATTGTCTGAGCTTTTGGGGTCAAATAAAAATCATTGCCAAGAAGAATGTTGTATAGTTTTTCCCCTGTTTTCTTATGTTTCAAGGCTTATGTTTAAGTCTTTAATCCATTTTGAGTTGATTTTTTTTGTAAATGGTATGAGACGTGTCTGATTTCATTCTTTTGCTTGTGGATATCCAGTTTTCTCACCACCATTTCTTGAAGAGACTATCCTTTTCCATTGTGTTTTCTTGGCAGCTTTGTTGAAAATCAATTGACTATACATGCGTGGCTTTTTTCTGGGCTCTCTGTTCTGTTCCATTGGGGGATGTGTCTATTTTTATGCAAGAATCATGCTGTTCTAATTATCACAGTTTTGTGGCATTGTTTGAAATCAGGTAGTGTGATGATGCCAAGCTTTGGTCTTTTTGCTCATGATTGCTCTGGTGATTTTGTGGTTTCATTTAAATTTTAGAATTTTGTTTTATTTCTGTGAAATATGACATTGGGATTTTGATAGAGATTGCATTAAGTCTGTAGATCACTTTGGGTGGTGTGAACATTTTAAGGATATTGATTCTTCCAATCCATGAACACAAAGTATCTCCATTGATTTGCACCTTCAGATTTTTTCATGAATATTGTATAGTTTTCAGTGTACAAGTCTTCCATCTCCTTGGTTAAATTTATTCCTAAGTATCTTGCATTTTTTGGTAGCTATTGTAAGTGGGATTATTTTCTTGATATCTTTTTAGAGAGTTTGTTGTTAGTATTCAGAAAAGCTACTGATTTGTATGTGTTGATTTTTGTATTCTGCAACTTTACTGTATTTGTTTATTAGTCTAACAATTCTTTGGTGAGTGGTTAGAGTTTTCTATATACAAGATCATGTTGTCAGCATGATAATTTTACTTCTTCCTTTTCAATTTGGATGCCTTTTATTTATGTCAATAGCCTAATTGCTCTGTCAAGGGCTTCCAATACTGTGTTGAATAGGAGTGATAAAAGTGAGCATCCTTGTCTTGTTCCGGATTTTAAAGAAAAGACTTTCACTATTAAGTATAATGTTAGCTGTGAACTTTATATATATAGCCTTTATTGCTCCACATGATTTTGAATAATATCAAGCATCTTGATCTCATTTCCATGTTTAGAGAGAAAGCTTTTAATATTTCACCATTATTGTTTCCTGTAGACTTTATGTTGATACTTTTTATTAGCTTAACAAAATTCACATTTTACTGTTAGTTTGTGAAGAGTTTTAAAATCCTTTTAGTCATAAATGGGTGTTAAATTTTATAAATGCATTTTTAAATCTGTTTAATTGATTATATGATTTTTTTTGTTGTTATCTTAATGTGATAAATTGCATTGGCTGATTTTTTTTCATATCAAACTAAACCATTTCTAGAATAAACTCTGCTTAGTTGTGATATACTATTATTTTTATTTGTTGTTAAGTTTGATGTCCTCTTTTTCCTTTAAAATTTTCACATCTGTGTTCTCAAAATGCATACTCTTTACCTTTCCTTTCTTATAATGTTTTTGCCAGGTTTTTGTACAAGATTACCCTCATCTCACACAGTGAGTCAGGAAGTAGTTTTTTGTTGTTGTCGTTGCTGTTTCCTGAAGAGCTTCTGTAAGATTGGTGCTATAAGATTGGTTGTATTAGTTTTAGACATTTGGAAAATATTACCAGTGCATTTTAGACACCATTGGTGCAGGTTTCACTGTAAAAAGGTTTTTTTTTTTTTTTAATTGCAGATTAAATTATAGGACAAGTTGGGTTTTCTATATATTCTTGTGTAGGGTTTGCTAAATTGTAATATTTAAGCAATTTGTCCATTTTTGTGTGAATTTTTAGACTTGGTGGATAGAGTTGTTCAGAATATTTTTATGGCCTTAATATTTGCAGCATCTCTAATAATGTCTTCTTTTTTATTCATGATATTGATAATTTATATGTTCTCTTGTTTCCTTTTAAACAATAATAATGTACTAGTAATTTATTAGTTATTAGTCTTTTCCAAAAAACAACTTGTGGCTTTGCAGATCTTTTTCTGTTTACATTTATTTTCTATTTTATTAATTTCTGCTCTTATCATTATTTCCTTTCTTTTAATTTCTTTGAGTAATAGTCACATTTCCTTTCAAACTCCTTGAGATGGCTACTTAAATTAATGCCTTTTAGATTTTTTTCTCCTTATACATTTGGTGCTATAATTTTTTTTTCTTGTAAGCTGAACATCATCAAGGTAATATGACATGTTTTTCTCATCATTCGGTTTATAATATTTTCTAAGTTTCATTATGGTTTCTCTTTTGACTTTATGATAATTTAGAAGAGTGTTCCAGACATATTTTGAAGTATGTTTGCAGAAGTATTTGAAAGATTTTTAGTTTTTTTTTGTCGTTGTTAATTTTAGATTAATTTTGTGGTGATCAGAAAACATACTCTAAATAGCTTCAACTATTTAAAATTGTTGTGCCTTTTCCCTTATGATCCAACACATTGTCAATAATGGTAAGCTTTTAAAATGCAATTGAAAAGAATGCCTATTCTGTTATTGTCAAGGTAATGTTTCGTATATGTTAATTAGGTCAATCTTGTTAATTGATTTTATCTTCACTGATTTTTTTTTGTTCTATTGCTTTGTGAGAGAATTGTGTTAAAATTTTCTATTAAGTGTGTATATTTGTCCATTTTTCCTCTTAGTTCTATGAAATTCTACTATGGTACAATTTGCTTCACATGTTTTGAAATTTAGACTTGTTATATCTTCCTGGTGTTTTGACCCTTTTGTCATTTTGATGTGTCATTTTTAGGCTCTAAAGATGTCTTTTGCTTCTGTATTTTTTGAAGTGCTACAAAAGCTTTTATTTTTTAAGTTAGTGTTTGTGTTACATATATTTCTGCCTTCCTTGGTTTTCAGCTTTTTGGTTCATGTTTATTTATTTATTTATTTATTTTTATTGTACTTTAGGTTCTGGGGTACATGCATAGATCATGCAGGATTGTTACATACATACATACATGGTAATGTGGTTTGCTGCCTCCACCCCCCTGTCACCTATATCTGGTATTTCTCCCCATGTTATCTCTTCCCAACCTCCCCACCCCACGCTGTCCCTCACCTAGCACCCCAACAGACCACAGTGTGTGATGCTCCCCTCCCTGTGTCCATGTGTTCTTATTGCTCGATACCCGCCTATGAGTGAGAACATGAGGTGTTTGGTTTTCTGCTCTTGTGTCAGTTTGCTGAGAATGATGGTTTGCAGATTCATCCATGTCCCTACAAAGGACACAAACTCATTGTTTTTTATGGCTGCATGGTATTCCATGGTATATGTGTGCCAGATTTTTCTTTTCCAGTATATCATCGATGGCCATTTGGGTTAGTTCCAGGTCTTTACTATTGCAAGCAGTGCCACAATGATCATACTTGTGCATGTGTGTTTATATTAGAATGATTTATAATCCTTTGGATATATACCTAGTAATGGGATTGCTGGGTCAAATGGAATTTCTTCTTCTAGATCCTTGAAGAATCGCCACACTGTCTTCCACAATGGCTGAACTAATTTACACTCCCACTAACAGTGTAAAAGTGTTGCTATTTCTCCACATCCTCTCCAGCATCGTTGTCTCCTGATTTTTAAATGATTGCCATTCTAACAGGTATGAGATGGTATCTTATTGTGGTTTTGCTTTGCATTTCTCTAATGACCAGTGATGATGAGCATTTTTTCATCTGTTTGTTGGCTTCATATATGTCTTCTTTTGAGAAGTGTCTGTTTATATCCTTCACCCACTTTTGAATGGGTTTGTTTGTTTTCTTCTTATAAATCTGTTTTAGTTCTTTGTAGATTCTGGATATTAGGCCTTTGTCAGATGGATAGATTCCAAAACATTTTTCCCATTCTGTTGGTTGCCAGTTCACTTTAATGATTGTTTCTTTTGCTGTACAGAAGCTCTGGAGTTTAATTAGATCCCTTTTGTCTATTTTGGCTTTTGTTGCCAGTGCTTTTGGTGTTTTAGTCATGAAGTCCTTGCCTAGCCTATGTCCTGAATGGTTTTGCCTAGGTTTTCTTCTAGGGTTTTTATGGTGTTAGGTCTTTTCTTTAAGTCTTTAATCCATTTGGAGTTAATTTTAGTGTAAGGTGTCAGGAAGGGGTCCGGTTTCTGCTTTCTGCACATGGCTAGCCAGTTTTCCCAACACCATTTATTAAACAGGGAATCCATTCCCCATTTCTTGTTTTTGTGAGGTTTGTCAAAGATCAGATGGTTGTAGATGTATGGTGTTGCCTCTGAGGCCTCTGTTCTATTCCATTGGTCTATATGTCTGTTTTGGTACTAGTACCATGCTGTTTTGATTACTGTAGCCTTATAGTATAGTTTGAAGTCAGGTAGCGTGATTCCTCCAGCTTTGTTCTTCTTGCTTAGGATTGTCTTGGCTATGCAGGCTCTCTTTTGGTTTCATATGAAGTTTAAGGTGGTTTTTTCCAGTTCTTTGAAGAAGATCCTTGGTAGCTTGATGAGGATAGCATTGAATCTATAAATTACTTTTGGCAGTATGGCCATTTTCACAATATTGATTCCTCCTAACCATGAGCAGGAAATGTTTTTCCATCTCTTTGTATCCTCTCTTATTTCATTGAGCAGTGGTTTGTAGTTCTCCTTGAAGAGGTCCTTTACATCCTTTGTTAGTTGTATTCCTAGATATTTTATTCTCTTTGTCGCAATTTTGAATGTTAGTTCATTTTTGATTTGCTTCTCTTTTAGTCTGTTATTGGTGTATAGGAACGCTTGTGATTTTTGCACATTGATATTGTATCCTGAGACTTTGCTGAGGTTGCTTATCAGTTTAAGGAGAATTTGGGCTGAGACAATGGGGTCTTCTAAATATACAATCATGTCTTCTTCAAATAGAGACAATTTGATTTCCTCCTTTCCTAATTGAATACTCTTTATTTCTTTTTCTTTGCTTATTGCTCTGGCTACAACTTCCAATATTATGTTGATTAGGAGTGGTGAGAGAGGGCATCCTTGTCTAGTGCCAAATTTCAAAGGGAATGTTTCAAGTTTTTGCCCATTCTGTTTGATACTGGCTGTGGGTTTACTGTAAATAGCTCTTATTATTTTGAGATACGTTCCATTGATACCTAGTTTATTGATAGTTTTTAGCTTAAAGGGCTGTTGAATTTGTTTTAAAGTAAAACACAATTGTTTTTAGTGTGGTTTAAAAATCTTTGTCTTTTAATCAGAGCATTTAGATCATTTACAATTGATGCAATTACTGGTATTTTTTGGCATATGTCTAGAGTCCAACAGTTTGATTTCTGTTTGTTCTATCTTTGTATGTTCTTCTTTTTCACTCTTTTTAAACTTCGCTTTTGTTACATATTATTTTTATTTCCATCCCCCGGATTATGCCTTCTGTTACTACTTCTTTTGCTTTGATTTTATTCTTTTTCTTTTTTTCCATTAGAGGTTACAAGATGAATCCTTACCTTTATTTAGAGTTTAATGTAAATGTATACTTTTCCCTCTTCTTGATAATGCTAAAAGCCCAGATCCTTCTATCATCATTTACGTGTACTGTCTTTTAAAATTATTTTCTTTGGGCCAGGTGCAGTGGCTCATGCCTATAATCCCAGCACTTTGGGAGGCTGAGGAGGGTAGATCACGTGAGGTCAGGAGTTTGAGACCAGCCTGGCCAACATGGCAAAATGCCTTCTCTACTGAAAATACAAAATTAGCTGGGTGTGGTGGTGTACACCTGTAATCCCAATCACTCAAGAGGTGGAGGTAGGAGAATTGGCTGAACCCAGGAGGTGGAGGTTGCAGTGAGCCAAGATCATGCCACTGCACTCTGGCCTGGGTGACAGAGTGAGACTCTGCCTCAAAAAAAAAAAGATCTTGAATTTTAGTTTTATATACACTTTACCACCTAAATTATTATTTTGTATGATCAGTATTCATTAAGATTAATACATATTTCTGCATACTCTTTGTCATTCTTGTCTATAATTTTCCATTTTTATTTTGGATCAGGTTTGTTTTCTATTATTCTTCTGCTGAAAAAAACTCCCTTCAGTATTTTTGAAGTGCATTTATGCTTTAATCTTCAAAAATTCTCTAATTTTTTTTTCTGTCAAGAAATGTCTTTACTTTGCCTTCTCTTTTAAAGGATATTATTGTTTTGTAGAGAAATCTACCTTAGCAGTTTATTCTCTTTCAGTAGTTCCGAGATATCATGCCACTATCCTGTGACTTCCCTAATTTCTATTGAAGAAAATATGTCTTATTCAGTCGTTGATTTGAGTATTGACTATTTCTGGTGTTCAGTAGTTTTATTATGATGTTCCTAAGGGCATTTTGTTGTTGTTGTCATATGTTCTTATTTGTGAAATAATACTGATTCTTCAATCCGTAACTTGACGTCTATCAGCAGTTTAGGAAAAATCACGGTCTGTATCTCTTCATATATGCTTTTGCAGTATTCTCCCTCTTTCTCTCATCTAGTTTCCAGTTCATGAGTATTAAAAGTTTGTATCATATTCCATATGTCTTTTATGCTTGATTTTTAAAATCAGTTTTAAATTTTATGCTTTAGTTTTTATATTTCCTCCTGACCTTTGTCCCAGATTGCAGTCTCTCTTCAGTTGAGTTGTCTTCTATTAAACCTGCTAAATTGATTTTAAAAATTTTAGTTATTTTATTTCTCTGTTTTGCAAATTCTATTTGAAACTCTTTATCATGTCATTTTTTTGAATACATTAATAATCATAATTAAAGTCAATGACAAATAACTTCAGTATTTGCGTCAACCGTGTATCTAGTTCTATTATCAATTTTTTTCTTAGTCCTGCTTCTTGAATTTAGAGGCTCTGATTTTTTTTTTAATCCCTCTGAGAAGATTCTTCCAACTTCTGCTTATAACAGATGGATAGGTTATCTTAACTCAATGAGAACTTGAGCCAACTTAATTTTTTTTTTTTGTAATTTCTGTGTGGGCTTCCTTTTTCTTCTTTGATTCCTAAGATGAAGCCCTTCAAGATTCCAACTAAGAGCCTAAGGTATTTTCCAGGCCTTTTTTCTCAATAAGACCTGGACTGCAATTTTTTTATCTTCAATATCCTGAGATTATCAAAACCTCCATTGTAGTTTTTAGCTGTTTATTGATTCTGGTTGATAGCTGTATTAGTATGTTTTCATGCTGCTAATGAAGACATAATGAAACTGGGAACAAAAAGAAGTTTAGTTGGACTTACAGTTTCACATGGCTGGGGAAGCCTCAGAATCATGGTGGGAGGTGAAAGGCACTTTTTACCTGGCAGAGGCAAGAGAAAAGTGAGGAAGAAGGAAAAGCAGAAACCCCTAATAAACCCATAAGATCTCCTGAGACTTATTCACTATCATGAGAATAGCATGGGAAAGACTGGCCCCCATGATTCAATTACTTCCCCTGGATCCCTCCCACAACAGATGGAAATTTTGGGAGATATAATTCAAGTTGAGATTTTAGTGGGGACACAGCCAAACCACATCATTCTGCCCCGTCCCCTCCAAATCTCATATATTCACATTTCAAAACAATCATGCCTTCCTAACAGTCCCCAGAGTCTTAATTCATTTCAGCATTAACCCAAAAACCCACAGTCCAGTCTCCTCTGAGACAAGGAAAGTCCCTTCTGTTATGAGCCTGTAAAATCAAAAGCACGCTAGTTACTTCCTAGATGCAATAAGGGTACAGGTATTGGGGTAATACAATCATTCTGAATGGGAGAAATTGGCCAAAAAGGAGGAGTTACAGGACCCATGCAAGTGCAAAATCCAGCGGGCAGTCAAATTTTCAAGCTCCAAAATGGTCTCCTTGACTCCAAGTCTCACATCTGAATCATGCTGGTGCAAGAGGTGGGTTCCGCATGGTCTTGGGCAGTTCCACACCTGTGGTTTTACAGGGTACAGCCTTCCTCATGGCTGCTTTCACATGTTAAGTGTCTGTGGCTTTTCCAGGCACAAGGTGCAAGCTGTTGGTGAGTCCACCATTCTGGGGTCTGGAGGATGGTGGCCCTCTTCTCACAGCTCCATTAGATAGTGCCCCAGTAGGGACTCTGGGGAGGGTCTCCAACCCCATATTTCCTTTCTGCACTGCCTTAGCAGAAGTTCTTCATGAGGGCCCCGCCCCTGCAGCAAACTTTTGCCTGGGTATCCAGGCATTTCTATACATATTCTGAACTCTAAGTGGAGGTTCACAAACCTGAATTCTTGACTTCTACACACCTGTAGGCTCAATACCATGTGGAAGCTGCCAAGGCTTGGGGCTTCCACCCTCTGAAGCTACAGCCTGAACTCTCTGTTGGCCTCTTCCAGCCATGGCTGGAGCTGCTGGGACACAGGGCACCAAGTCTGCAGGCTGCACACAGCATGGGAACCCCTGGCCTGGCCCATACAACCACTGTTACCTCCTGGGCCTCCAGGCCTGTAATGGGAGGGGTGCCATGAAGGTCTCTGACATGGCCTGGAGACATTTTCCTAATGGTCTTGGGGATTAATATTAGGCTCCTTGCTAGTTATGCAAACTTCTGCAGCTGGCTTCAATTTCTCCTCAGAAAATGAGTTTTGCTTTTCTACCGCATTGTCAGGCTGCAAATTTTCTGAACTTTTATGCTCTGTTTCCCTTTTAAAATGGAATGCTTTTAATAGCAACCAATTCACCTTTTGAATGCTTTGCTGCTTAGAAATTTCTTCTTTCAGATACCCTACATTATCTCTTTTAAGTTCAAAGTTCCACAGATCTCTAGGGCAGGGGCAAAATGCTGCCAGACTCTGCTAAAACATAACAAGAGTCACCTTTGCTCCGGTTCCCAACAAGTTCCACATCTCCATCTGAGACCACCACTGCCTGGACCTTATTATTCATATCACTGTCAGCATTTTTGTCAAAGCCATTCAACAAGTCTGTGGGAGGTTCCAAACTTTCCTACATTTTCCTGTCTTCTTCTGAGTCCTCCAAATGATTCCAACTTCTGCCTATTACCCAGTTCCAAAGTCACTTCCACATTTTCAGGTATCATTCCACTCTACTGGTACCAATTTACTGTGTTAGTTCATTTTCATGCTACTGATAAAGACATACCCAAAACTGGGAACAAAAAGAGGTTTAATTGGACTTACAGTTCCACATGGCTGGGGGGGCCTCAGAATCATGGAGGGAGATGAATGGCACTTCTTACATAGTGGCAGCAAGAGAAAAATAAGGAAGAAGCAAAAGCAGAAACCCCTAATAAACCCATCAGATCTCATGAGACTTATTCACTATCATGAAAATAGCACAGGAATGGCCGACCGCCATGATTCAACTACTTCCCTCTGGGTCCCTCCCATAACATGTGGGAGTTCTGGGAGATAAAATTCAAGTTGAGATTTGAGGGGAGACACCCAAAACGTATCAATAGCTTTTTGTCTTACATAGTCTAATCAACATATATGTTGAGGGATAACTGGTATTCAGCATTAGTTATACTTTTCTGTGTGTTCCTTCTTTCTAGAACATCCTGGCTGCCTTAGCAGCCCCAAATCTTAAATCCTTTGTCTGTATGCCTATGAGTTTACTTAAAACTTTGCTGCCTTTTGTTTTCTGAGTCTGATGCATTTTTCTGAGAATTGGCAAATGCTCTGAGAGAAAAAGTGGCATGAAGAAAATTGTGCTTACTATTAATTTGCTTCTCCTCTTTCTGTAATGTAGACTCGCAAGTTCTAGTTGATTCATTATCTTTCTGATTGTTTCAAATAGAGTTTCTTTTTGTATTTTGTCCAGTTTTTCTAATTGTTCTTAATGGAAGCATTGGTCTCCTGCAAGTCACTCTATCATGCAAAAAGCAGATGTCTATGTAGTTGTGTTTTCTTTTCTATATATGCTTCAGTTAACCATTGAGTTGTGAAGATTTATTTGTTGCTTAACACTGGACCTCAGAACTCCTAAATGTTATTCTGGGAGTAAAAGCCAATAATACTTTATGGAGCTAACCCTATAATGGCAGATATTCCTAAGAGTGCCCTTATAGAGACAAGAAGGAGCAGAAGGAAGGCAAATGTTACCTGATGATATAGGCAAAGAAGGAAGAGTTTGCTTTTGCAACCTCCTGTCTTTACCTTCTATGCTGCTCTTTCCCAAATTAAGTAACCCAGTGTCATCGTCTCCAAATTTGCCTTCCAGGACATGGCCCTTATTTGCTTCTGAGAACATATGTTAACATTTTGATTTATACAAAGTGTCTTCCAATATATACCAGTAACATCAGTTACAGTGTGAAGGAGGACTCCTGCAGGTAGTCAATGTGGTCCTATTCTGGGGCAAAGTGCCTTGCTTAGGTCATCCACTAGCACAGTGTTCCATGGTTCATACTATGCTCCTTTAGGTAGATCTTTCCTTTTTCTTACCATGTTCCTGTCTGTCCTTCGCCTCTTGCTTGCAGATGACTCAAAGTTTAAATTCTATAGCTAATATATAATGTAAACTTAATAGTTTAGTGTGTTGCTATTCTCAATGTATTTTTCATTTTTAGAGTTCCACTGATTATTAAAAAGTTTCTAAGGAATGACCTTAACATTTTCAGAATTTTTTTCTGCACAGTTGTAGGGGGAAATAGAGGAGTTAGTTTGAATTTGGATGGTGAATATGTAATCATATTGGCAGTCAATCACATAACATATGTCTAAGAATTAGCAAGAAGATGGATAAATTAAGTGTTTCATAGTTCAGAAAATTTTATTTATTACTCTTAGGTTCTTAAATGGTCCAAGGCCCATATTCGGTTGTACATGAATATAGGAATTTTCAAGTATGAATGATAATATTTAGATTAAGCCATATTTGTATTTTACTGGGCATAATGAAACATCTTTATTTTTAATATTTTGTAGCACATTTTTCAATGTTTGTGATATATTAAATCATTCCAAATTTTGAATCACTTGTCCCTCTGTATCACAGTACTTAATTATTCAGTATCAGAAATTCAATTTAATTACTGTACAAGATAAAATTGAATTGCATACCTCATGAAAAGCCTATTATGAATGTCTTATTGCATTGAAAAAAGTGAAAAAGTGAATAACCTTGTAATAAATTTTGATGGCTTCCATGAAGAACCATTTAGAATGATTTAAAAAAATAGTTGCACACTACATGCATACTTTATCTGGCTCTTTATAAGAATAACAATGGAGAGAAAGCAGTGTCATCAGAAGGGTATAGGCACATGTCTTCTGGTTAATTTGGAAATATTGTGTGCTTTAATGTGCTACCATGGGAAGGTACTAAATATCAGGAGAAAGAGTGCTGAGGTCTACCTCACTTTTTGGAAGGCCAGTTTTCTGCAGAAATGGAATGGGGAGATAGACCCTTTGATGTATACTTTTTTTAAAAAAAGTTTTTAATGATAAAATAATAGATTCAGAAAATTATTAGATGATGAATATGGTACATGATTTATTACATATAACATAAAGAATTATCATAGCACAATAAATTGTTGGAAGGTGAAGTATAATGAAGGTCAAGAAATAGAGCTTTGCCAGCCACTCCAGAAGCTTTCCACGTTGCCTGTTTCTTTCATAAAGGTAACCACCATCAGATTTTCGTGATAATGATTTTCTTGCATTTCTTTAAATATTTTTCATTCAAGCCTGTACCTCTGAACACTGTAATTTAATTTTGCCTATTTAGTAAAAGTATTTTAAAAGTCTTTCTTAATCTAAATGTTCCTTCACATTTCTTTTTGTGCCCTTGCTCTTTATTCACAGAATTACCCAGGTTCTTTGACCTGTAGAGATCTGAATTTTGCTAATTACATTGATGTATACTTTTTTGTGGGTGTATTAATTACTTCCTTGGGAGCTGTTAGGCAATTTGAAAGTGCTATGAACCTTGAGCTAAAGAGAGGGCATTCATCATTCACTGGTATCTGCACATGTCCTTTCCAAGCTGATGAACACCTTTTTGCACTGTTGTTAAAAAGGAGCTTGTGTGTTTCAGATGGGGAGTTTGTACAAAGCTTTTCAGTAATGCTGTTGAGAGGTAATCATAAATGAATATACTCAATGCGGTTTTTGGGTTAAAAGATGAAGATATGTATACTTATGTACATTGGCTTGATTTTCTGACTCTGATTGCTTCACTGTATTAGCTAAGGAGAAAAGAGAAGGTAGATATTAACTCACAGAGTTAATATCTCTTAGCACAGCATTTTCCCAAAATGTGTGTTGGAGAACACTAATGGCCTTTATATGTTAATGCATCATCCCTCCAAAAAACACTTCTGCATTTAAATAAGTTGAGAAAATGCTGAGCCAGAGTGCTCATAAGCATATTAAAAATCACAGAAAAGTCTTGCATTAAATACAATTATTTGATTTTATTTATTTTCCCAAATCTGTTTGACAAGAGAAGGTTTTTGTTTTTGTTATTGGTTTTTCCATTGATTATTTGACACTATCTTGTAATACATGTTTACTGTGGATGCAATTGGAAAATTCTGATCAGGATTGCATTGAATCTGTGATAAAGTGGGGAATTATAACCGTTTGAACAATATTAAGTCTTCTGGTCCATGAGTATGGGATGTCTATTTATTTAGATCTTCTTTAATTTCTTTCAACAAAAGTTTGTATTCTTCAGAGTATAAATTTTGTACTTCTTTTATTAAATTTATGCCTACATATTCAATTCTTTTTGATGCTATCATAAACGGAACTTTCTTAATTTTGTTGACTATAAATAACTAGTATATAAAATTACATTAGACATTTGTATGCTAATCTTTTGTCCTGCAGCCTAGTTAAACTTGTTTATTAGTTGTAATAATTCTTAGAAGATTCCTTAAGTTTTTAATATACAAAATGTTGTCATCTGCTTACAGAATATTATTTTTTCCTTTCCAACCTGGATGCCATTCATTTTATTTTCTTGCCTAATTGCCCTGACTTTAGTACAATGTAAAGTAGAAGTGGTAAAAGTAGACATCCTTGTTTTATTTCTGACCATAGAGGAAGAACATTCAGTGTTCACTATTAAGTATAATATTACCTGGGATAAGTTCAATATGGTCATGGGATATAGTCCTTTTTATATGTTTCTACATTTGGTTGCTAGATTTTTGTGGAGGAGTTTTGCCCCTATATTCTCAAGAGATATTGGCTTGTGGTTTTCTTTTTTTGTCATGTCCTTGTCTGGTTTGGGTCATTACAGGACCAATAAATGAGTTGGGAAGTGTTTCCTCCACTTTTATTTTTTGTGAATAATTAGTATTCTTCAACTATTTGGCAGAATTCACCAGTGAGGTCATCTGGGCTTGGGCTTTCTCTTGTGGAAAAATATATTTTTTAATTGATTATAGACCTGTACAGATGAACTTTTATTTCTTGAGTCAATTTTGATAGTTTTTGTCTTTCTAGGAATTTTTCCATTTCATCTAATTTATGGGCAAACATTGTTCATAGCATTCATTTTTAATCATTTTTTATATATGAAAGATTGGTAATAATGTCCTTTATTATCTTCCTGATTTAGTAATTTAAGTCCTCTTTTGGTCAGTCTAGCTAATAATTTATTAGTTTAGTTGATCTTTTCAAATAAGCAATTTTTGGTTTTGCTAATATTTTCTATTTTTTAAAATTGTTATATAATAGGCTGGGAGTTCAAAAAATGCTATTTCTTTTATCTATGTATAATCTTTATTATTCTGCCACCTTTAGGTTTAGTTTGCACCCCAGTGGCCAGTGTCTTAACGTGACATGTTATGATATTGATTTGAAATCTTTATTATTTTTTAATACAGACACTTGCAACTGAAAATTTCTCTCTAAGCACTGTTTTAGAGCTGTATCCGTAAGTTTTGGTATTCTGCGTTTTTATTTTCATTCATCTCAAAGTATTATCTAATTTCATTGTGATTTCTTCTCTGACCCAT
Organism: Cacajao melanocephalus; assembly: GCA_963573385.1. NCBI lineage: Eukaryota > Metazoa > Chordata > Mammalia > Primates > Pitheciidae > Cacajao > Cacajao melanocephalus. Next base: position 15,923 of record CAUYLG010030800.1, read on the forward strand.
TATTTAAAAGTATGTAGTTTAATTTTTATGCATTTCTACTATTGTTTTCTAATTTTATTCCATTGAGTTTGGATAATATTACTGAAGTTTGTTTTAAGGTTTAGCATGTCATCTATTTTGGATAATGTTCCATGTACTCTTGAAAAGAATGTATATTCTGTTGTTACTGAGTAGAATAGTCTACAAATGTCTGTTAGGTTCAGTTGGTTTATAGTGTTGTTGAAGTCTTAATTTCCTTGTTTATCTTCTGTGATTTTTTTCTATATGTTATTTAAAATGAGATATTGAAGTCTCCAACTGGAACTATTGAATTACTTCTTTTTCTCTACATTTCTGTAAGTTTTTGCTTCATGTATTTTGGTGCTCAGTTATTAGGTACATATCTATTTATAGTTGTTAGATCTTTCTGATGGACTTAGACTTACTCTTTATCATTATGAAATATCTGTCTTTGTGTCTAGTAACTTTTTTTTGTTTTAAAGTCTATTTCATCTAATATTAGTATAGCCACTCTAGCTTTGTTATGGTTTCTGTTTGTGTGATATATCTTTTTCCATTTTTTAGTCTGTTTGTATCTTTGGATTTATAGTGTGCATCTTTGACACAGCACATAGTTGGATCTTACTATTTTAAATACAGTTAACAATCTTTGCTTTCTGATTGGATTGTTTAACCCATGCACATGAATGTTCTTATCAATAAAGTTGGGTTTGTGTTTGCAATTTTACTCTTTGTTTTCTAAATATCTCATGTCTTTTTTGTTTCTTAATTCCTCCTTTACTGCTTTCTTTTTTATTAAGTGAATATTTTTAAATGTAACCTTTCAATTTCTCTAGTAATTTTCCATAATGTTTTTTTTCTTTTATTGAGATGGAGTCTCTCTCTGCTTCCCAGGCTGGAGTGCCGTGGTGAAATCTCAGCTCACTGCAACCTTTGCCTCCCTGGTTAAAGCAATTTTCCTGCCTCAGCCTCCTGAGTAGCTGGGTCTACAGGCCTGTGCCCCCATGCCTGGCTAACTTTTGTTTTTTAGTAGAGATGAGGTTGTCACCATGTTGGTCAGGCTGGTCTTGAACTCCTGACCTCAGGTGATCCAACTGCCTCAGACTTCCAAAGTGCTGGAATTACAGATGTGAGTCACAATGCCCAGCCAATTCTCTACAAAATATTTTTTAATTTTTTAAATCATTTTTTTTGTTGTAGGCTTACCATATATATCTTAACTTGCCAGAATCTACTTCAGATTTAGATTAATTTAATTCCAGTGTGATATAGAAGTGTTGATTCTATATACTTCTATTTTATTTTCCCCCTTTTGTGCTATCATTGTCATAAACACTGCATCTATATGTTTCAAATCCAACAATACATTGTTACAATTTTTGTTTTGTATAATTTTATGTCTTTTGAGGAAACTGAGAGAAGATAGGAAAGCAAGTATGTATTTATGAAATATGTTGTATTAATTATCATATTTACCTATTTTGGTTTTCATCATTTGTTCCTGTGCTTTTAAGTTACTATCTGGTATCCTTTATTTAGTCCAGTTAAGCATTTGTCTTATCTTCTTTTTGTTGTTACTGGCAAATATATAATATTTCTACACATTATAGGCCCAACAATAAGATTACATACATGTTGAATAAAATTACTTTTAAAATCATTTAGGAGATGAAAAAAGAAGAAATATGCATTTATATTGTCTTTGACAGCTATGTAGTTACATTTACTGTTGGGTTTTTTTTCCTGTGTGTTTAACTTACTCTTTGAGGGTAATTTGCTTTCAGCTTGTAAAACTTCCTTTAGTATTTCCTGTAAGGCAAGACATACAATGTCTGTGTCTGCTGACAACACAAATTCTGTTTCTGTTGTTCTAGAATGTCTTTTTATTTCGCCTTATTTTTGAAATTTATTTTTCCTGGATTTATGATTCTTGGTTGATAGTTTTTTTCTTTGAACACTTTAAATGTTAATTCCAGAAAAATGTTTATTTTTCTGATAAGTCAGCTACTAATTTTATTGGAGTCCCATTGTAAGTGATAAATCATTTTTTCCTCTTGATGCTTTCAAGATTTTCTTCTTGTCCTTGGCTTTCTACATTTTACTATGAATTGTCTGTGTGTTGATCTCTTTGTGTTCATTTTACTTGGATTTCACTGAACTTTTTGAATATGTAAATTAATTCTTTTTATTATATTTGAGAAGTTTCTAGCCAGTACTTCTTCAAATAATTTTTTTCTTTTTCTCTCTCTTCTCTCATGTGATACTTAGTTATGTATATATTGATGAACTCAATGGTAAGCATTTTTCTTAGGCTCTGTTTATTTTTCTTTATTTTCTTTCCTGTCTGTTTTTTGGATTACATAATCTTTACTAATATATCTTCAAGTTTGCTAATTCTTTCTTCTACCAGTTCAAATCTACTGTTGAGTCCCTCTAGTGAATTTTTCATTTCAGTTATTGTACTTTTCATCACCAAAATTTCCATTTATTTCTTTTTATAATGACTGTCTCTATATTGATATTCTCTATTTGGTCAGGCATTGTCTTCATATCTTTCTTTACTTTTTAAATCTTGACTTCCTTTAGGTCTTTGAACATATTTATAATGGCTACTTTGAAGTCTTTGCCAATTAAATCTGTCATTGCATTGCTCTCATAGGCAGTTTCCATTGCTTGCTGTTTTCCCTGTGTATTGGTCACACTTTCCTGTTTCTTTGCATGTATCATAATTTTTGTTGAAAATTGAACATTTTTGATAATATATTATGGCAATTCTGGGTTGGTTGCTACTGGTCCACCTCTTTTTTCTATGAAGGTTGTTATTGTTGTTTACTTGTTTGTTTAGTGAATGGTTGAATTATTTGAGTCTATTTCTCCCCTGCAAGATGAAGCCTCTGATCTTGCTCCTCAAAGGGTGCAGCCTTGGGCATATCACAATGTATGGTAGGGCTCTCTTTGACTGCCTCTTCTCCTGATCATACTCACCTGTTAAGCCCCACTAATTGATGGCTGATTGCTCTATTGTCTTTAACAAAGTCCTGGAATGTAAATTACTCCACAGACTGATCTAGTTATATTCTGGCTCCTTTTCAGGAATAGTGTTTGAAACCCCTTCTAACCCCAGGAAAGCCCTTCTTAGCTTTCCCTTTTCTGGGGTCCTTCAGCAAATTAGCTGGCCTATAGGTTAGTTTATGTCTGTAGTGAAGCTACCAGTCTGCTCTTCATTGCATTCTACCAAAACCACTGTTTTTATGGTCCCTTAGGCTTTAACTTGTTCATATTCTATAATAAAGTCAGTTCTCTTGTGGAGAACTTCAGAGCTCTCTGGTTTATGGCCTTCTTCTTCCCTGGGCAAAATCTCTGGGCTATGACTCTGGATCTGTAGTTGGGGGCAGTGGCATTATTTTCTCTGAGCCACACTCCTCGTTTAGTCATAGTCACTCTGCACTAGATGGTGATTTGTTACACAGCAGTAAAAAAATAACAAGTACTCTTTTGAATGTTTGCTTGTGACATCAAAATATATAGCCAGGCTTTTAAGGAAAAACATTGCAATGACTTAGATCATTTTGGAAAATATTTGATCTATATGATTGTTTCTTTTGCTTATGTTTATTCCACCATTCCAAAAATATAAGAAGAACCATGGTTGAGCTAGTTGTCAAGACTGTTTCCTTATTGCTTAGTTCTGCAGTGTTTTGCCTGTGGCTATTTACTGGAAGCTTTCAAAATCTTCTAGTAATATTTTCTATTTATTAAATAATGGCATTAGAAAGGGGTTACTCTATGCCAAATTGGTCTTATTTTATCAAAGACTGATATCTTCATTCTCATAGTTGTATTTCATACGGTTTTACCTTTTTCCACTCACCTAGTAAGTCCTGACTTGCAATCACTGATATTAAAGGAAATGAAAATAAAAATATCTTTCTAGATAGCATTTAAGGCTATTCTAAGGTGGATTTTGGAAAACTTGGATGTGGATACAAATTCTTAATACTGATAAAAAAGAAAGGTTATATGCTTTGGAAAGAAACATTCAAAACATTTTTGTACCACATCATTTTGCTTTTACATTTAATCTGTGCTCTTCTGTTCAGAATCCTTTGGCAAATTAGCAATTTCTTTATAACATTGTATTTTTCATATAAAGAAATGTTCACTTTGGTTTTTCATTCATTTTGTGTTAAAGGAAAACAATTTTTCATTAACAAATAAAGAAGATCAAAGGAATCAAATGCTAATGTTCTCTTCTCTTTAAGCCCATGAACTTCTGAAGATACAAGGTCAAACAAATCACTACAATTGGTCAAAATGGTCAGGATGAATGTGTTCTATTTTGGAAATTTAGAATAATGCTGTGAAGATGAAGAATCTTCTCCATCTGTTATGTAGTTGCTCATGAGAAAGGTTAACAAATGGAGTGGCCAGGCATTTATAGTTCATATATGGATGTCTGCTCTTTCTTCTTTCCTATTTCATTTTTTGCCAAGTAGTTAAAGTGGCAAAAAATCTTCCAAAATCTAGAGTGTCTCAATGTGCGGTGCAATATGATGACAGCTGTTCAGAAAATTTTTTGTGAGGTAGAAAAAAATGCTTAGGAATGGTGCCAGATTGTCAGCACGAGAATTTGAGTCAACTGAATGCTAAGCAATATCCTGTTTGAGAGTTTGTTCCTAAAGCTGCAATGATTGTTCAAGCTGTAGTTACATGTATGAAAACATGTGAAGACACTTAGAAGACATGTTTCATGCTTTGTCATTGTTAGGATCTTGAAAGAAGTTGCTGGCCTAACTACATGTAATTCTCTCATGAGAAAAATGGCAACTCAAGTGATCCTGTGACACAGCTTTTCTCTCTGAAGCAAAAAAAGATACAGCAGTTCTTAAAGCATGGCCTCTGGTGATACATTATTTCTTAGTCAGAAATTAAGCTGCATTAAAGAGAGCTAATGGGGCAGAACAAAATATTTTTAAAAAAGTCCTTTTTTGTTATAATAGAGCCTTAACATCTCATTCTGCTTTCTTCCTAGCTTGTAGTACATTAGTGGAGACAACGAACTATGCCCTATAGTCTTCTATGAAGTAAATAGGTCATTTAGTCTGAACTAAATTCAATAGTATTTGCAGCAGGTAAAGTTCTTTGCCAATCTGTCCATGTGACCATAGATTTCCTCCTTCAGCCAGGAGGAAATAGCATAGAACACATCAAGCCATTTGAAAATCAATAGTATTGTAATACGGGCCCAAAATAAAATTAGATAGATGAATCTCAGTTTTCAACTTTTGAGGTATATTTGACAAATAAGAATTATGTATATTTAAGGGCTACAACTTAAAGTTTTTATATACGTTTACTTTGAGAAATAATCACTACAATCAAGCTAACTCACATAGTTCTTTCTTGTATTTCCTTTTTGTGGTGAGAACATTTAAGATCTACCCTCTCAGCAAATTTCAAGTATATGATACATTATTGCTGACTGTAGACACCATGCTGTATGTTGGATCTGCAGAACTTATTCATGGAAACTTTGTACGCTTTGACCAACATTTTCTTAGATAAATTTGAGTACTTAAATATTAACATTTGTTATACTCAAAGATTAAATTAGAGATAGAATGATGCCAGTCAATTTAGAAAGACAAAGCTCACAAAATTCTTCATTTACATTATAATTCTACATATTTATGGGGCACAATCTGATGTTCTGATACACATACATGTTATATAATGATAAAATCAGAGTATTTAATATCCATCACCTTATGCATTTATCATTTCTTTGTGGTGAGGGCATTCAAAAGCCTCTCGTAGCTATGTTTGCATTTGTCTAATTGTCATTTTGTTATTGATATGTAAGTTAATTTCATGTGACCAGAGAAACTGTTCTATAGTTTACCATTTCTTTGATGTGTTTTGAGACTTACATGATGGCCTAGAAAGAAGAAAGAATTTTTATTATCGTGTTGAGAATGCTTGAAAAGGTTTATTCTCTAATTCATCTTTACAATATTTTGTATATGTCCATTATATTAGACTTATTAATTCTGTAATTTAAAGATTTTTGCATGTTTAATGATTTTGTTTGCCTTAGCTGTCACTTTCTTAACTTTAATGAAGGTGGCCTCCAGTTTCCCCTTAGCTTGAGTTAACTTTAGAGGCTTCTTCCTGACTCTGGGCCCCTAATCTCCCTTTTCCTGGATCATTTACTTTAAAAATCTTGTAAGTTCTTTATCAGGCTCTTTTGAGATAAATTTTTTTTTTTAAAAAAAAGCTTCTTGCCAAATTACAACCCAGTAATGTTTTTCTGAAGAACCTGGAAGGCATCCCTATGAAATGTAGGCATAGAAACACAGTGTCCCTATCTTTGTCTCTGTAGAAGGGCAGAAACCTTACCTCTTTGGGCATCTTGCTCTAAGCTGTAAAACTACCTCCTGTTATCAAGATATTTATTTATCCTTTGTGGTCTTCATGTTTTAGACATGTGATTTTTAAATAGAAAAATATTTTTGGATATTTTATAAATCTGATCCAACATTCTTTGCATATTAGAAGGACAGGTATTCCCTTTTATTCATTATTAGTGATATATTTTGTATTCTAATTTGTATGTTTCACATTTTTAATATATTTTTGTTGTTGTTGTTTCATCCAGTGACCAGGTTGAGACAGAAAATTTTCCTTGCTCTCTAGCTCTCAGGATAAAATTTATTTTTCATTCAACATTATACAGTGGGTATAGCTCTTTTGGAGTCCCAGAGTAATCTGATGGGCACTCATTATAAACCCGACTTGAACAGACCTTTGCAGTTACCCTTATCCCTAAGGTTCTAGCTGATAACCAAACAGAATCTGAATCTCTAAGACTTTTTCTACAGGAATATGCTTAAGTTTTAATATTTTTTATATTTTAAAAGTAGATTTTAAACTTGTTAGATTTTTCCCTTGAGCACTTTATCTATATTTCAGATGATCTGACTACATGGTGCTTAATCATTATTTTCTAAATATTCTGAAATTTCTATTTACATTTCCTTTTTGACACAAGAGTGTGTTGGGAAAAACTGTCTCAAACTATGTTTTTCCTTTGCTCTCACACCACCACAACGATCAACACAGAAGACTTCTGTGACTAAATGTGTGTGAGTTTTTTCCCACTACCAAGTAGTGGACACCAGCTGGGTGTCCTCTAATTCAATTCCAACAGTATCTACCTGTAGACAGTGTTAGATCCCACAGGTGGAGGGCTCAGTCCCCAAGACTGCTCCCTCCTTCCCTGCAGTCACAAGTCCAGGCCTCTGGAACTTCTGACTGACTAGCTTTAAGTTGGGGTTCCCATGACCCCCTCTTTGGGTTCAGTTGGTTTGCTGAAGTGGCTCACAGAACCCAGAGAAACACTTATATTTACTGGTTTACTAAGAAGGACATTGCAAAGAATACAGATGAAGCAATGCATATGGCGAGGTATAGGGTAAGGGGCATGGAGCTTCCATTTCCTTCCTGGGCATACCACCCTCCAGGAATCTCCATGTGTTTGGCTATCTGGAAGCTTCTGGAACCCAGTCCTCTTAGGTTTTTATGGAAGTTTCAAGATGTCATCATTTCTTCCTTTAGTGTGGTGGGACCTTCTCTGGAAAGGATCCTAAGACCCACAGTTAGAAAGGTGAGGGGAGATTAGAGTCCTGCCTTGGGAGAGGTGAAAGGAAGGCAGTAGAGAGATTCTGTTTCCTGAGGCCTAATATACTCAACGTTATAACAAAAGATTGCAAGTAGGACTATGGGTGTTATGAGCCATGAACTGTGGATGAAAACCAATCTATATATCATAACATCGCAAAGAGTAATTAAAGAGAAAGTTTAAAAAATTCTACATGAACAGGTTTTGAAGTTTTTACATTTTATTTTTAGTTTCATTTTCTTATGGTTGGCTTCTACTAGGTTTCTACTGTGTCCACCTATAAATCTCAAATTTTAGTGTATATGTGAGTTAACCAGATATCTTGTAAAAATGCAGACCACACTTTAAGTAACAAAGTTCCATTTTATTATTTCAAACGATACTGGAGTAAATACTGACTTCATCTTTACCTGCTTCTTGCTAAGTAGTCTCAGCTTACATTCGATATAACAATGTCGAACCATTTGGTATTTTAAAATGCACTATATCTCATTTGGTCCTCCCAGCATCATCCTTAGTAAATTTAGAAAGTTGTTTTCCTTGCTGAGAAAAGTAAGCCCCAGGGAACACCCCAGATATTTCTCCATCTTGGTTTCTCTGTCTTGGTACTGGCTGTTTCCCAAAGGGGCTGGGGAGTGTGCAGGGCTAGGTAACAACTTACTTTTAGGTAATTTGCCCTAGAATACTTTATCTCCGAGTCTGTTCTCCTTCCTCAGAGGGCTACGTTGCTTGCCTTTGGTGTTTTTTCTTTCAGATTGAGGTGAAATTGTGCTTGGCCTCCTTTGAATCCCACTATGTGACAGTTTTTCTGAAAGTTGATTTGACATTTAAGTGTCTGATTGTCATTGGTGAAGCTCAATTTTTTTTTAAATTACAGCCCCTTTCAGCAAGTTAATAATGCATATTAACATAATAAAAGCTTTAGGACATCTTTAGTAAAAAAATCTGTTTCACTGTGTTTAAACCTGTATTTAACAAACTTACCAAGCCATAAAATCCTTAATTTTGGCAAAACCATCCATTTTCACTTTGTCAATGATTCTGAATTTTAAATACAGATTCAAACATATATTTATTTTAAATTTGCGCTAAACAGCAAGCATTATACTAAATACTTCAAAGCAAGGGTGTCCAATCTTTTGGCTTCCCTGGGCCACACTGGAAGAAGAAGGATTGTCTTGGGCCACACATAAAATACACTAACACTAATGATAGCTAATGAGCAAAAAAAAAATTGCAAAAGTATCTCATGTTTTAAGAAAGTTTACCAATTTACATTGGGCCACATTCAAAGCCATCCTAGACCTTATGTGGACAAGTTTGCTTTAAAGACATTATCTTATTTTATACTTACAAGCACCCTAGGAGTTCCATTTGATAGGTAGAAATTAAATGGAGACTTAGTTTGTCTAACAAAATTTAGTGAATTCAAGACAGAGCTCAAATTCAAATTAGGGTGCCTGGCTCAAAAGCAAGTTAAATATCTTTTGGGGATGACTTACTGCTTTTCAGGTATTCAACAATTCTCCTTTCCTTAGGACAGGATGATTCAGCTAATTCTGACCTGGCCTGCTTTAAATAAAAGGACATGTGTGGGATTGCAATTAGTGAGGGTTACAGGGAGACTACTGAGCAATTGAGCAAACTTTGCCAATAAATTGAACCAGAAGGGTGTGTTTGTCACCTAGTAAATGTGGCTCAGTCCCAGAGAAACATCATTCTCAGAAGAGATTTTAATGAATTTTACAGGTGTTTCTCTGCTTGCCATGGCTCTTCCTCCAGGGCAGCTTTGCAAAGCTGATGAGTAAGAAGTTATATGCCAGGGGATTTCTGACTGGTACACAGTATGTGAAAAGATGGAGAAGAGCTCTGTTCTTAGCTGGTAAAGTCAAATCTAATTTCAAAAACTAAATGAGAATAATAATGACAGTAAATGACCCAGAATGCCACTTTATAACGCATCTCATTGTGTTTATAATTCCTGGCAACAATAAGAGGAAAAATCCTGAAGTCAAATTAGGACAATCTACATGACAAAAGTATTAAGAAGAGGCAGTGGAGGCAAGAAATTGTTGATGATTTTCATTATCTGTAATGATACTGTGTACTTTATTTGTCTTCACCTTGAAGCTTTGGAGAAAATCTGACTCTGCTTGGCAGCTTTAGCTTCTTTTACTGAAGCATCTTGCGATTTAAATAAGCATGCAGCCCTTGAAGTTATTTTGGAAAGTTTTCCTTTCCCAGGTGTTTGGGGTTTTCTGTTTTGAAAAGACATTCATTTGGAAACCTAGAGGCATTACATGTTGTTTATTAGAGGAACATTTTTGTCACATTTAAAATTACGAGTTTCCAAGGAATTTTATATGGGTTCTCTCTGTGTCCCCACCCAAATCTCATCTCGAATTGTAATCTCCACATGTCAAGGGAGGGACCTATAATCCCCATGTGTGCAGGGAGGGAGGTGATAATAATTTGGGCAGTTTCTCATATGCTGTTCTCGTGATAGTGAGTGAGTTCTGACAAGATCCCATGATTTTGTAGTGGTTTCATTGTCTGGGGTGACATCAGAGGTTTTTGGTCTCATAGCCACAGAGATCAAGGACATGGATACACACAAATGGTGAGGTTTAGAGCAGAATTTTAATAAGCAAAATGAAGAGAAGTGCACTCTGCTACAGAGAGGGGTCTCGGAAAAAAGGGTTGCCAACGCACAGTGAAATGCAAAGGTTTTTATAGGTGAGCTAGTGAGGAAGCAGTATATAGGGTGTAAAAAACTGATTAGGACCGTGTGTGCCATCTGCATAGGGTGTGAATCTCTCTGCAGCCCCCACCCCAATCTTTTATTATGTAGGTAGGTCCTCTGCTTGAGGTACTCCATATGGCTTCTTTCTTTCTTACTGTGCACATGCTAACAAAAATGGGAAGGTGGAGCCCCCACGGTGGACACGCCTGGCCCCAGGTAGCCCTTTCTATTGGTGAAGCTGCTGGCATCCCCCACCATGCAAGCTTCCAGCTTCCTTAACTATGTTTGCAGCTCGATCTTCCAGGCTTCTCTTTGTTAGAAAAGAGGTAATTTCTTAGACTGCTTTTTGCTGGAACAGTAGTTCTGCTAAGGACTCTTTTGCCCTCACTGTCTGCCTAAATCATTTCTTTCTGTCTCCTGTATCAGTTTTATAAGCATCTGGCATTTCCCCTGCTTGCACTTTTCTCTCTTCTGCCCTCTTGTAAAGAAGGTGCCTGCATCCCCTTCTGCCATCGTTTTAAGTTTCCTGAGGCCCCTCCCCAGCCATGTGGAACTGTGAGTTAATTAAACCTTTATGAATTACCAAGTCTCAGGTATTTCTTTATAGCAGTATGGGAACAGACTAATCCAGGCTTGAATGAAATGAAGAGCATTGGTTTCAAATATCAGTTCTTCCATTCTAATGTAACCTTGGACAATTAACTTTGCTTTAGTTTCCTCACCATGATAATGAATCGTAGTACCTATGTCATCAGGTCATGACAAGATTTGAAGGAATCTATATAAACTCTCCAGCCACAATGGGCATTTCATGATTAGTAGCTAGCCTCTTTATAACAATTCTTGGGAAAGTCCGCTGAAGGGAGAAACTTACTTTGCTCTCCTGGAATTTTAGTTATCAGACCAAGCTAATAGTTCAGTTATTAGGTGTGCATTGGAGATAAACATGAATGGTTCTCTCTAGTTGGTATTTACGTTTTTCCAGAGGTCAGAGATATTTATATGAGACAATGCTGAGAAAAGCTGAGTAAAATACAAATAAGCAGTTAATCAAGATTGATCAGAGAACTGTATTTTCCAAATTGAACTAGAACTGGGGAACCATCAGTTCTTGGACTCATGCCTTCCCCCATTTACTGGTAAGAAGATTCTGTTCACAAATGCATTTTTATATACATAGGGCAGGTGATCAGATTGCTTTTTATATTATGTGTTGGATTATAAGTCTTTACTACTCTGCACTAACAAATGAGTACCAAAAGAGCTTTTTCTTCATATTTTACTAACTTAGAAGTCTTTCCTCTCAAAACATCAGTTTAGATGTGTCTCTAATGAAAAGGTCCTTAGCTCCTGTTGGGGCTTGGAGAACAATACCCCAAAGTGTAGTGATTTGACATGCTGAGTTCTTTTGAATTAAGGGAAATTGGAAGACCTCAGAAGCTTCCTCAGCATTGTCTGTCTAACCTTCTCTTGTTTCTCCTCCCCAAGCACAGAGGTGGCTCTCTGGAATTTCCTTATCTGACTGGGGAAACTTCTTATTAAACAAAATGCAATTCTCTTAAGCTCCTACCCTAGGAATCTCATTAAATATCCCAGAAAGTTTAACCATGGAGAAAAGACTAAAAGTTGACTTTTAGTCACACCCAGACTGACTTTTCAAGTATTCTAATGGCAGCTTCAAGAGATTACCTGGGAGACTTTATCTGCCTAATAAGACCAATTCTGTTCACAGTGAATTTCCTGATCCTCACCTTTCTGTAACCTGTACACAAACTATAGTTTGTCTTTGGTCTCATCCAGCATTCAGAGAGAATACTTTACACACCATTGTCTTGTTTTCAGGCTCATTCATTCCCTCTAAAATAATGTACTACCCCTCTAAAATTTCTTACAGCCCCACCACCCTGGTTTCCCTCTCCTCTACATAGAGGACATTTAAGCCTCAACCATCTGGCCCTTCTTTGAGTCTCATATTTTGTATGGTTCCATTTATGTCTTTTCTCCTGTTAATCTGTCTGTTATCAATTGAGTCCAGTGAAATGTCAGGGAGAGAAGAAGAGAAGCTTTCCTACAATCCCTATACTCCTTTTTTACTATTTATATGCTGTCTTTGAGCATACTATAAAGTGGGATTTGAGAAGTGTGATTCTAGGTAAGATACTCAGATAGGCTAATTTATCTTCCAGTTTCTTTCAACATCTTGCTTTTTCTTCTATTCTTCTGTCTTTTGGCCTTTACGTGAACTCCTTTCTCTAAACATAACCCTTGATTTATTCTCATTTATCTGTAATTTTGAAAATTATCTGATACAGTCATTTTGGCTTACAGTGATTTCATCTGGAGAGGAATTGGTTTCTATCTTGCTCCCATCTACTGCTGCAGGCTGGTCCCATATCTAGCCAAGAAAGGCAGAAGAGCTCACACACTTCACTATTTGAAAGCATCAGATGAGCTAGACCAGTACTTGAAATAAGATGTTTTCCCTTAGCAACTGAAATTATCCATATAGATGACAAATACCAGGGTGGGGGCAGGTGTTCCCAAACAAATGCATAGAACTATAAAGAGAAAGAAAAAAAAAATTGCAGTAGATTCTGAGATACGCTAACTCTGCTTCTGTTTATGGGCATGAAAAGTCTTTTTCCTTGGAGGTCTGAATGTTAAAAACGTGTGTGTGTGTGTGTGTGTGTGTGTACCTCTGTGTAAAAGCATATGAAGATGTATGTATATGTGTGTGTCTGAGCACATGCATGTATCATGTAATTAACTCATTATCTGGAGAATTTATTTTATATTAAAAGTTTAAGAAATTCATCTGTCACTGTGTGTGATTCCTTTTCATTTCTGATAATTTGCAGTAATTGCAAGTCTTTCTATGACTGTATAGTTTCAAAGATGATATCTGGGTACTGCTGGAAGCCAAAGTCATATGCCTACTATAGTTAGCTCCAGCAGTCTCTTTTGTCCTAAGACTACCTAAATTTCTACCTGGATTATCCCCTAGAAGGAGCAAGGGGAAAAGGATGCATAGTGATTATGTCTATGGTCTGTGCCTCAGAGAGGTCTGTGTTAAAGTCTGTAATGTTTAATGCCTGTATAAATTGGACAGATTATTTGACCTCATTAAAACTCGTTTTTCTCATTTGTAAAATAGAGGACATGTAACTGAGAAGCTTGTGAGTATGAAATAAAACGTGTAAGCTAGCATGGTGTCTGGCATTTATTAGGTGGTTACTGAATGTTAATTATTATTGTTATTGCCATAATGATTATTACTAGTACTCATTACTACTACCAACACTACTAGTATAACAATCAGTACGTATAGTCTTTAATGTTTCTCTTGTCCCTTGGAACTTCTGTAGCTAATAATGCCAAATAGTCTACAAATTTGGATATCAAAAAGGGGATATTTTATGTGGGCCATTTTAAGTAAAAGATGAAATTTTATTAACTTGAAAGAGTGCCCTTTATCATGCATACTTTCTAATAGGAAATGAAAAGTCTATTTGTAATATGAACAACTGTTCCTGATTTATCTGTTTCAGATATGGCTATGTGACTGTCAGATTTTATTAATGTGAGACTCACCTATAAATGTCATAATGAAATCGTGATTAGGAAAGAACACTAAGTATACATTTCAAAATGAGTTTCTATGACTGAAATTTTGTTTAAAAAATCAACTTGAAGAAAACTACTATTTATTAAGTATCTATATGTCAGGTACTTGCCTAGCTAAGCAATATTTTATGACATTTAAAAAATATTTATATTTACTGATATTATCCTGAGTGCATGCATGAAGTTTCTGAAGCAGAGCATATTATTATTTATTTTACTTTTATAGATTTAGGGAGTACAAGTGCATTTTTGATACACGAATGTATTGCATAGGAGTGGAGGGTTGGCTTTTAGTATAACCATCACCTGAATAGGGTAAATTGTACCTAAAGGTAATTTCTTATCTTTCTCCCCCTCACACCCTCCCATTTTTGGAGTCTCCTATGTCTATTATTCCACTCTGTATGCTCATGTGTCTCACTTATAAGTGAGAACCTGCAGTATTTGACTTTCTATTTCTAAGTTATTTCACTTTAGGTAATGGGCTCCACTTCTGTCCATGTTGCTGCAAAAGGCATGATTTCATTATTTTCATGGCTGAATAGTATTCCATGGTGTGTATAGATCACATTTTCTTTACCAGTCATCTGATAATGGACACTTAGGTTGGTTCCATGACTTTACTATTGTGAATAGTGCTGTGATAAACATGAATGCAGGTGTCTTTTTAATATAATGATTTCTTTTCCTTGGGGCAGATACTTAGCATTGGGATTTCTGGGTTGAATGGTAGTTCTATTTTTAGTTATTTGAGAAATCTCCATACTGTTTCCATGGAGGATGTACTAATTTATGTTCCTCCTAACAGTATATAAGTGTTCCTTTTCTCCACATCCTCACCAATATTTGTTGTTTTCTGTCTTTTAATAATAATTCTGACTGGTATAAGACGGTATTTCCTTGTGCTTTTGATTTGCATTTCTCTGATATTAGTGATGTTGAACATTTTTCATGTTCTTTGACCATTTGTGTGTCTTCTTTTGAAAAATGTCTATTCATGTTCTTAATAGGGTTTTTTTTTTTTGTATTGACATTGACTTTTTTTCCTATTGACATTTTTGTAAATAACATTGGTTTTTTGATAGGAAGAATTGTGTTGAATCTGTAGATTGCTTTGGGCAGTATGATCATTTTCATGATATTGATTCTTCTAATCGTGAGCATGGGATGTTTTTCCATTTGTTTGTGTCATTTATGATTTCTTTCATTAGTGTTCTGTACTTTTCTTTGTGGACATTGAGATGGAGTAGATACCCCTCTTAGGGGCATGCAGCCCCACCAAGCATGGAAAGAAAGGAAAATCTTGTTCCTTTGAGTGAAATTCAAGGAACCTAGCTAGCCCTGAGATGTAATTGAGCAACTTAATAGGCAAGAAGGTAATAGTGGCTTAAAACAATAGCCAAAAAAATTGGAGTTATGGGATGTTTGGTCTCCTATGGAAACTAAAAGTAACATCTTAATGTATGTCCCTGCATCTTTTTCAAAAATTCAGACCCCCACCAAACAAATTGGCTGGCACGTAGACCTCAGATAAGGGGGAACTGAGGACTGAACTCTGACTGTTGCTCTTTGTTCCACAGTTCTTCCTGAGGGCCTGGAGGAAGTCATTCTCACAAGCTAGAGATAACATTTTTTTCTTTGACCTCCCAATTTTTAAACAAACCTTGTTTTCTGTAACCAATTGCAAATTAGAAAATCTTTAAATCTACCTATGAATGACCTGCAAGCCCTTGCTTCAAATATACCTCGTTTGTAGGCCAAACACATGTATAACCTCCAAGTACTCCCTGTGTTGATTTATAATTTTGCCTGTAACTTCAGCTTTCCTGAAATTTCCCCCTGCCTTTAAAAAACCTTGCTTGCAAGCTATTGAGGAGGTCAGGTTTTGAGTGAGTTGCCTGATTGTCCTTGCTTGGCTCCTTGCAAATAAACACCCTCTTTTCTCGTGTTGCAAACCTCAGTGTGGATGTTTGGCTTTACCATACCAGGTGAGTGGACCCAACTGTGGTTCATTAACAAGATCTTTAACCTTCTTGTTTAAAATACCTTCTAGGTATTTTTTTTTTATTTGGTAGCGATTGTAAATGGGATTGAGTTCTCAAGCTTGATCATTACTGGTGTATAGAAATACTACTGATTTTCGTATGCTGATTTTGTTTGTATCCTGAAACTTTACTGAAGTCATTTATCAAATCTAGGAATCTTTTGGAGGAGTCTTTGGTGTTTTCTAAGTATAAGGTCATTTTATCAGTGGACAGAGATAATTTGACTTCTTCTTTTCCAATTTGGATGCCTTTTATTTCTTTCTCTTGCCTGATTGCTCTAGTTTGCACTTCCAGCACTATGTTGAATAGGAGTGGTGACAGTGGACATCCTTGTCTTTTTCCAGTTCTTAGGAGGAATGCTATTATTATTTATTCACAGAAAATAATGATAGCCAGATTGATTAAAACCCTACACCTAGGAGTCTACATTTTAGGTGAGGAATCCTAAAAAACTGAATGTGGGTTATCTATGCCATCCTCCTCCCCTCCTGAGAGGGTCTCCTTGGCAACATAATGGGAAGGATCCTGAGTTCTCACCTAGTCCTTTGGAATATAAATAAATCTCTCCAGGGGAAAGAGATGACATGAGAGTCTCCAGCTTTGCAGTGCAGATTGTCCCCCTCTCTCTCTCTCTCTCTCTCTCTCTCTCTCTCTCTTGAGTTCTCTAGGTATCTAAATCAGTCATAATTTAACCTCCAACAATTGCTTTAATTTGCTCAGAAAGCTCTAACTATGCAGAATCATATAATATGTTCACTATAGCCTCAGATGTATATGATTACATTTAAACTCACATAACACTATTTTTTTCCCCCAAATCTCTTTCACAGAAGGAGAATCAAGGGTCAGAAAGTTTAGTAAATTTTCCAAGGCCACATAACTAGTAAGGGGAACGTTTCTGATTAGAATGGAAGCCTGTTTGGCCAGGCATGGTGGCTTATACCTGTAATCCCAGCACTTTGGGAGGCCAAGGCAGGCGGATCACAAGGTCAAGAGATCGAGACAATCCTGGCCAACACGGTGAAACCCCATCTCTAGTAACAAACACAAAAATTAGCTGGACGTGGTGGCGCACACCTGTAGTCCCAGCTACTCAGGAGGCTGAGGCAGGAGAA
>CAUYLG010030801.1:0-106291 GCA_963573385.1 Cacajao melanocephalus
GGAAGGAAGGAAGGAAAAAAGAAATAATAGTCTTGGTCACACATTTCGTTTGAGACAGTGATATAATAAGATGATTTGAAGGAGCTGAAGATGAAAATGAGAATTAAATTGTAGGCAAAGCAACCCCAAAGTACAATGGCATAACTAGACATTTATATCTCTCTCTTTCTCTCATAAAACAATCTAAAAGTAGATAGGTCACCCAGCCACATGCATAGCTATGCACCAAGATGCCAATGATACCATTCTAAACATGCAGCTTCCATCTCTAGACCCAAGGCTGCTGATGTAACTGCACCATCTTCCAGCCAGCAGGGGGAGCCAGCAGGGGGAGGGAGGCAGAATTCAGGAAAAGCATGGCTGAGTGGAAATGGATCATCATAAAGATGTTCATCCTCATCTTCTTGTTTGAGTAGGCTGAGGAGGAGGAGGAAGAGGAAGGTTGATCTTGCTGTCTCAGGTGACAGAGGCAGAAGAAAATCCACATGTAATTGACCTATGTAGTTCAAACCCATGTTGTTCAACAGTCACCTGTATATGCCAGGAGGGGTCAAAGCCCCTGACCTGGAGTTACACATACCCTAAATGTGATCTGGAGTTACGCATACCATTTCTGCTCACTTCCCTCTGCCCTCATCTAAATATGGCCACAGCTAGCTTCAAGAGAGACTGGGATGTAGCGGCAGAAGCCAGCCACCAACTGCCCAGCAAAAACCCAGGAGGAAATGAAGTTCTATTATTAAAAGGAGAAGGAGAGAATTAAGACTGGGTCCCAATCAGCAGTCTGCCACATACAGAGAAAAATTGAAACAACATAAATTAAAGCCTCAAATATCATCCATCCATGTTGGCAACAAAGTGATTCTTCTTTTAATAAGTGAGGTTCAGAAACATGAATAATTTATCTAGGTTCATATAGGTAGTAAATAAGTAAATGGTGAAGTTTCAACCCAATTCTCTATCTGACTTCAAAACCTGTGCTTTCCCCCTGAACTCCACTAGTTATTGACACATTTTGTTCACACATGAATGAATAAAATTTAAGATCATCTTTCCATTTCCATGGTTAACTGGCAGGTTTTATTTTTTCATATTAACTCATATAAAAATGTAATAATTTAGGCTCTGTTTTAATGTCCCTTGGTCTCCACAATGATTTAATTTATTGTTGCAGTGATGTTCTAGCTATCAATAAATTCTTAGGATATTGGAGCCTGGAAAACACTATTAGCTTCACTGCTGTGTTAGGTAGAGATGTCATGAATTCCTGTCACTTTACACATGAAGTATCTTGTTGTTTGGTCACGGGTGATGGCTTAAATTGTGTTCAGATAGAAAAGGAAGGCAACAGATCAATATCAATAAAGCCTATGCTCGACCGTAGGATACTTTTTTATATGCAAAAGGCATACTGCCTGCAGCCCAGAGCAATGTAGAAATGCCTGTTGCTCACTGAAAACCAAGTAGCATCTTTGCACTGACTTTTAAGCTCTGGAGAATAGGAGCATGTCTTTGTCTGCATAACTTAGCGCACTGTCTTTGGTCTCTGTACCACTCTCTTCTTGCTGCCTTACCTGGCTTCTATTGAATTGATTTTGTTCCTCTTCCCCCCTCATCCTTTCTATGCAGACATTCTTCTAATATTCTGCCCTGGAATTGTTCTCATGCTGGGTGTTCCCATCCACTCCCATTTCTTCAATAATTTGGAAAAATAACTCAGTCTATACATCTGGTCAAGACCCCTGCTGGTATATTATAATCATCTCTTGATATCCCTTCTCCAGTTATTCAACCCAAATTCCCATTCCATCCCGCAGCTTTCAAAAGTGGCCTCCTACTCACCAGTTGCACGGTAGTTGACACTTCAAAGCACCTCTTGAGAAAGAGAACTCTTGCAAACCATTTCCCCAAAGTGCTTCTTACTCACACTGGACCTAATGCTCTCTCCCCAGACCTCAGCACCCTCTGCCACCACCAGGCTGAACTATATACCCTGCTTCTGTGAGTGTGTATATCTTATCTATGCCTCTATCATTGAGCCTAGAGTATCTCACTATGTGCCTGTTTCTGTCTACCTGCTAAACTGTTAAGATTTTTAAGGCAGGGGTCATGTTCTTGTTCCCAGCATCTGGCACAGTGTGCATGAAACATGGTGGATGTGCAGGCAGCTTTGAACTGAATTAATCATATCATTCTCTAACAATAAATTCTCACAAGTCGGCTCCAAATAGTAAAATGAAATTTTACTATTTATGAAATGCCCCAAATAGTAAAAGGATATATGTATTTTATATTTATTTTAAAAATATAAAAGCACAGCTCAAATAAGAAAATGAAAGATATTAGACATCAAAGCTAAAATTCAAGTACTAAACAACCTATATGTTCTAAGATATATAGCCTATGCCTTTTTTAAAAAATGTATTTACAGACATAATGCTGAAGGATTTTGTCACTTATATTGCTTAATTCTGGGACAGTTTAACTAGCAGCTGAAGGAGTATCTGAACCTGACACGGCAGAGAAAGAGGGAAGGCTCAAGAGCCAGAGAGAGCATGATCAAGTGTGATGGTGGATTAAAACTTCTGTTGTCCGGGAATCATTTGAGCCTCATTATCCTACAGAGGCCAGTAAGGAAAACAAGGATTTCCTTTATTTTGAAGCATGAACCTGTGAGGAATATTAGTAGTTTCCAGGGCAGACAGGCAAGGGAATAGCCTCATGTCTCTGGAAGCCCATTGCTAAAAAAGAGAGAGAAAAAGCTTTTCATAAATAAATTATCATTTCACAAGATAACACACTAACTTTATGGCCATGATATTTTCCAAGAGTCACGTGGCTCAAAAATTAAGAAATGATTGAGTTGCATCTGGTAAGAAAAGCAGCTCCAATTCGAGAGAATGTCCTTCTTTCCAATGTTATACTCTGGTTTGTAGGAAAGGTAAGCCACTCTGGAAGCCATCTGAAGAGGACTACTTGGCCCTGCCTTACAATAGATGACTTCACATGCTAATCAGACTGAGTCTTCAGCCAGCAGGGCCAAACAGCCTGTCTAGTTTCAGAACAAAGGCTTCAAACTTTCTGTGTTCATCTACTTAAAAAAAAAAATTCAAAACTAGTGTATTTGACTTTGCTTAACCCTAGACATTTGAGTGCACAGTAGATTTTTTATTCTTAGCCCATCATGTTTTTTTATTGGAACTTCCAACCCATGCATTCATGGACTCAGTCATTTATTCTTTCAACAAGAATTTATAGAGCAACTTGTATGTTCCTGTTTCTCTTCCCTCATATATCTCTCTCCTCATGGCATTTACCTCTCAGGCCCTTTTTGCCTGGAAGTCCAGTGAGTCCTGATACTCACACTCAGTGGCTGTTTTATCTGCCCTACAGCAACCATTGTGGTCCTGGCATTGCAGCTGTTCTCACTTCTCTTTAAGTTGCAGGAACATTTTTATCATTAAAGTGAGTAAGATTTATTTTTGAAGCCCTGAGAAGCTAGGCTTTCTCTGTCTTCACTGCAGTCCATCAGCCTGTCAGCCCAGGAACATGACCAATTCCCTGGGGTACTGGCCTAGGGACTCCTGGAACAGCAATAAGTGATGCAGTGAGCCCTCAGTGTACCTGGCACTGATATCTAGGTTGTTTCCTGCCTAAAGGGGGATTTCTGGCCTTCTGATGAGCCAACTTTGGCTTTCTACCCTTTTATTTCCGAATCTCAGTACTAGAATTTCAGGGTTTCCATCATTCCCCTAGGACTCCTTCATTATTTCTCATATATGGCTTAAGGAATATGATGCGAATACCTTTCTTTCCTGCCTACCTTGATGTTTCAGATTTCCAGAGGTGGATTTATCTGATGAGATAATCTTTATAAAATGCTTAACATCTAACAGGTAGTAGATGCTCGATGAAATATGTCTATTAGAGCTAGTCTATAATAATAATGACAAATGTATCAATTAAACTCTACACATAAACGTGGCTCTGCATAGCAATAGCAAGGATGAGAAGAATAATAATGTTATGGCTATAGCTGTGTTTACAAATCTGAACATGCTAAACTTTTAGCTATTATTTCTTCCTGAAATGTAGATAATTTTAAAATAATAATACCCTTTTATATTCTAAATGGTTTAAGTGCCAGAAGATTTTAGCTATGAATGCAGCTTATATTCATTCATATATTCACTATTAAATACTTGCCTCATTCCTGCTTTCTCTCAACTTAATCCCATCTGAATCTTTTTCAGTCCCTCATAAGATTTCAAAAGCTTTGTTCTGGTCCTGATTGGCCTGTGTTTCTTCAGAAACACCACTTGGGAGTGGAAGTCAGCACCAGCATCTCCTTGGCTTTCTTCTCTCTCCTGATGGTGTAATTTAAGGTTGTGAGTAGGAAGGGTCTGGCAGGAACCCATCTACAGCAGCCTTGTCTCAGCTCCATCCCTGCCACATCAGCATTTATCATCTTCCTGAGTCTCTGAGGCAGACAGACTGAAACTCAGGACTTGGATCACCTGTGACAAGGTAAATAAGAGGAAGTAACAAGGCACTGCAAGAAGGAAGTGTAGATAAGATTCTGAATCACTTTGTTCAAAATTGGATATAGAGTGAATAACAGTATTATAAGATATTTGCTAATAATCAAGGAAATGCAAGCAGAATAACTGATGAGATACCATTATAACTTTCAAGATGGTATCGATTAAAAAAATAAGAACTCAGAAGGTTGGTGAGTGGGCAAGAGAAGGAACGTATGCCCACCGCACAGCAGGATGTTGAATTAGCCGGTGGCTCTAGAAGGCAGTTGGCAGGGAGCCGCAGAGGAAGCGTGTGCAGAGCTACGTCTCAGATCTAGTCTGCAGGCATTACCAGAGATGTATCCAGAGAGTTCTACAGAGAGCTGTCTGTCCAGAGAGTTCTACAGAGAGCTGTCTGTTCAGAGAGTTCCGCAGAGAGCTATCTGAGGGAAACTATGATGTGAAGCTTTTAAAAGTCCAAAAATAAGACGTGGATTAGGTAAATAATGGCACATCTGTGTCATATAAACTATGAAATCACCAAAATCATGTTTAATAAAACTAATACCTGGGGGAAAGACAACTTATAGGACAATAGGCACATTTTTGTTGCATTCTTTTTTTCACTATATTTTTTAGAGCAGTTTTATGTTCACAGCAAAATGGAACAGCAAGCACAGAGATTTCTGGTATACCATCTACCCCTGCACATGGGTAGCCTCCCCACTTATCAACATCCTCCAGAGGAATACATTGTTGCAATCGACGAACCTGAACTGACACATCATATCATCCAGAGTACATAGTGTACCTTAGGTTCACTCTTGGTGTGTACATTTCTCATGTTTGAACAAATGTACAATGCCATATATCCACCATTGTAGTGTCATACAGAATAGTTTCACTGCCTAAAAATCCTCTGTGCTCTACCCATTCATCCTTCCCTCCCTTGAAAAGCACTGATCTCTTTATAGTCACCACAGTTCTGCCTTTTTCAGAATTTTACAGGTGTAACCTTTTCAGATTGACTTTCTTTAACTGTTAATATGCATGTAAGTTTCCTCCCCATCTTTTCACTGGTTACTTCCAAGTTTTGGCAATTAGGAACAGAGCTGCTATAAACATCTGTGTGCAAGTTTTTGTGTGGACATAAGTTTTCAATTCATTTTGGTAAATACCAAGGAATGTAATTGCTCGGCTGTTGGTAAGAGTGTGCTTAGCCTTGTAAAAAAAACCCACCAACCTATCTTCCAAAGTGGCTTTATGATTTTGCATAAAATCATATTCCCACCAGCAATAAATGATATTCCCAATATCATTTTGGGATTATTGGGATATTCCCAATATCAATTGGGAATATTGGGATATTCCCAATATCCCAATTGATTGATTCCCAATCAATAAATGATATTCCCACCAGCAATAAATGAGAGTTCCCATTGCTCAATATGTGCATTTTAACTGCAATTCTGTAAGGCTCTAGAGTAGAGTAGGCAAAGTCCAGGCCCTGCAATCAGAAACTTGAGTTCCAGACAGCTCTGCCAAGGGACAACTGGACGAGGAAGATGATGGAAGGATCTCCCTGCACGGTAGTGATGAAGGGTACATAGGCAGTAGGTGCAAATGCATTCACAGCACCCACCACGCACAGTAAACACTCAGTAAGCACAACAGTAATTATTCTATGCGCGTGTGCATGCTCACTTAGGAAAAAGTAGTCAGTGGCTACTTTTGAAAAAATCCAAATATCCCATATTCTAGTTCTTATTTTTCTTGAGTATTTTATAGCTTTTTAAATACTTTTATTTTAGGTCCAGGGGAACATGTGAAGGTTTGTCACACAGGTAAATTGTATGTCACAGGGGTTTGGTGTACAGATTATTTCATTGCCCAGGTAATAAGCATAGTACCAGATAGGTCGTTTTTCTAACCTCACCCTCCTCTCACCCTCCAGCCTCAAGTAGACCGCAGTGTCTGTTGTTCCCTTCTTTGTGTCCACGTGTACTCAATGTTTAGCTCCCACTCATAAGTGAGAACATGCGGTATTTGGTTTTCTGTTCCTGCCTTAGTTTACTCAGGATAATGGCCTCCAGCTTCATCCATGTTGCTGCACAGGACATGATCTCATTCTTTGTTATGAATGTGTAGTATCCCATGGTGTATCTGTACCACATTTTCTTTATCCAGTCGACCATTGATGGGCATTTAGGTTCCTTCTATGTTTTTGCTATTGTGAATAGTGCTGTGATGAACATACGTGTACATGTGTCTTTATGGTAGAACAATTTCTATTCCTTTGAGTATATACCCAATAATGGGATTGCTGGATCAAATGGTAGTTCTGTTTTAAGTTCTTTGAGAAATCAACACACTGCTTTCCTTAATGGTGGAACTAATATACATTCCACCAGCAGTGTGTAAGCATTCCCTTTTCTCTGCAATCACACCAGCATCTGTATTTTTTGACTTTTTAATAATATCCATTTGGACTGGTATGAATTGCCACCACATTGTGGTTTTGATTTGCATTTCTCTAATGATAGTGATGTTGAACATTTTTTTCATATGCTTGTTGGCTGCATGTATGTCTTCTTTTCAAAAGTGTCTGTTCATGTCCTTTGCCTACTTTTTGTTTTGAGATGGAGTCTTGCTGTTGTCACCTTGGCTGGAGTGCAATGGCACGATCTCGGCTCACTGCAATCTCCGCCTCCCAGGTTCCAGCAATTCTCTTGCTTCAGCCTCCCGAATAGCTGAGATTACAGGCACCCACTACCATGCCCGGCTAATTTTTGTATTTTTAGTAGAGACAAGGTTTCGCCATGTTGGCCAGGCTGGTCTCAAACTCCTGACCTCAGGTGATCCGCCCGCCTTGGCCTCCCAAAGGGCTGGGATTACAGGTGTGAGCCACTATGCCCGGCCCTTTGCCTATTTTGTAATGGGCTTGTTTTTTGCTTGTTAAAGTTCCTTATAGATTCTGGATATTAGAACTTTGCCAGATGCATAGTTTGCAGAATTTTCTCTCATTCTGCAGGTTGTTGATTCTGTTGATAGTTTCTTTTACAGTGCAGAAGCTCATTAATATTCTTTTTGTAGCAGAGGAAACATTACAAATATATTTAAATAATCCTACTGTGTGGTGCAGGAGCCTAAATAAAGGATCCACACATTTCCCTGCTAGCTAGCTCTGACTCTCACATATTCTTTAGCTCGCTGGTTGCACCTCTGTTTTCTTTGCTGTCCTCTTTTCCCCGGTCTTGTTGCCTGTATAGCATCTCTGCTTGGATGTCAAACTTACCAAGCTCAAAGCAGAATTCTTAAATTTTCCACAGAGGCCTGCTGTTCCAGGAGTCTCCCCATTCTCAGTGAGGAACGGAGGACTCCTGCTAGGATCAGTCTGAGAGTTTTGATGTCTTTGATTCCAGTTTGTTTTACTTCACACTCAACCCATCATCAACTCCAGTTAACTGTGTCTTAAAAATGAAAAATGCCTCCCAGTCTAGGCTGGGTGTCGTGGTTAATGACTGTAATCTCAGCACTTTGGGATGCCGGGGTGGGTGGATCACTTAAGGCCAGGAGTTCGAGACCAGCCTGGGCAACATGGTGAAACCCTCTCTCTGTTAAATAAATAAGCTGGGTGCACTGGCAGGCGCCTGCAATCCCAGCTACTCAGGAGGCTGAGGCACAAGAATCACTTGAACCCAGGTGGCAGAGGTTGCAGTGAGCCAAGACCATGCCACTGCACTCCAGCCTGGGTGACAGAGTGAGAGTCTGTGAGAAAAAAAAATAATAATAATAAGGGCAAGAAATGCCTCCAAATCCAGTTACCTCTCACCATCTTCAAACACCTAAGTCCAAGTCACCATTATCTCTCACCTTGACTATTTACACTGAGGTAGTGAGACATCTTTTCTCCACCCTGCAGAGTATTCGTAATCAAGCCAGATCATTGACTCCTAGGCTCAAAATTCTCCACTAAAGAAAAAACAATAACTACCTCCCAGTGGCTTCCCATCTGACACTTGAATTTCCTGAATGAGATCCTGAGTCTTTACCATGGCTTATCAGGCCTTACATGGTCTACTCAGCTCTCCATGTAACCTTCCTTCATCCTTCCCTGGCCTATTGCCCACCAGCTGTTGATCAATAGTACAAGTGTGCCTGGAATGCAGGATTTTTTATACTTGCTTCTCCCTCTGCCCAGATGCACTCTTACTCAGCTGTCCCCATGAATTACTCCTTCACTTCCCGTTGGTGTCTGCTCAGAGCTCATCTTCTCTGACCACCCTATCTAAAACAGTGCAGATGTGCACACACACCATACCAGATCCTCAATCCCTATTTCCTTTTCCCCTTTCATAGCCTCTGCCTTGGTATTTTTATTTAGGGATGGTGCCTACCTTGTTTTTGCTGCATCCCTAACACCCAACACCATATCTCGCATAGACTGCTGAATTGAAGTAATTACGAGGGTCTGAAAGAGGACTTAGAGCAAGGTTGGTGTGGATGGGAATTTCTGCTCCTCCGTGCCTCAGGGATAGTGGATGCAATTAAGGCAGGCCGCGAGGGAAGCACAGAGTAAGGAGAGAGACAGAGAAGAGCTTATCCAGGCAGTATGACGTGGTCTCACTAGTGTATCACCAGCTAGGACATAATTTGGCGAAAGGGATTAAAGAACATCCTGGTCTCATCTATTTGTGGTCAGTTGTGCCTACAGACAAATAGAATAAACTGATCAACTGTGTCAACTGAGTGGCATACAGAACAGAAAGTTGCCTCATCCTAATCCTTTGAAAGGCTTTCTTCTACCTACTAAGTATATAATTAATAGCAAGTACATTTTTCTTTGTTTTTCAATCTGGGATGGATAAAGCAGATTCCTCCAAAAACTACTGAGGGTCATGGGCATTCTGCAAGGTTTTGAGGTCTCAAAAAGAAAGACCCCATTAAAGTATCTTTTTCTTTTTGAGTTTACATTGACGAGCTTTGGATGTCATTTTCAGCTTCATCAATGACTCAGTCATTCTTTGAATCAATCGCTCAACCTTTTAGCCACAAAGTTTCCCCATTTGTAAGAAGAGAATAATGAGAGCTGCCGCAGGCAGGCTCCCAGAGAGTCATGGGGATCCCTCTTTATTCATTGTGCTCTGGATTTCTGGGAGGAAAATCCCTGGAGACTGGCTAAGTACAGACCTGCAGAGAGAGAAATAAGATGTCTCAGTGTCTGGAGAAGATTCATAGCAATGCCAAGTCAGGAGGATTAGGGAATGGCATAGGTACTCCCTTAGGAAACCAGGGCTAAGGAAGAACATCCCAAGTGTTGTTCCTTTCTCTTCTTCTTCTTCACGCTCTAATATTTTTAAGCCAAAGAGAAGAAATTAGGTTAATATGAGTAGCAGGGGGAGTTCTGAAAGTGAAAATGCACCACCTTCAAGTGGCAGATGAAGCCTGAGGTTCCGGTAGTAAGTGTGGGCAGGAAGATGGAGAAGCTACGAGCTGGAAGGTTTCCTATAATCGTCTGGGAGAGGCCCCTTTTTCCTGCCCCTTAAACTACTTCCCAAACTGCCTGACCTCAACTTTGCTATAGGACTTCTTAAAGGAATTATTTTAAATGATTTAATATACTTTATATGACATTAATTTTCAAAGTACTTGTATAAGCATTAGCTCTTTTGATTTTCACAAATCCTCACTTTGAGCAAAAGCCATTGTCATGATCATTAATTTACTGATGAAGACACTGAGTCTTAGAGAAATGAAATGACTTACTTGAGCCCATATGGCCAACAGGTGATACAGCCAGTGGAAAGCTGGATCTTCCAACGATGAGTCTTATATTCCCTTGATACAAAAATGTCACGAACCATACCGGGAGATGGTGCTCAAACTCCCTAGTCATCTTCATGATCTTATTCCCTTACTTGGCATTTTCTGCCACACTGAAGATCTGGTTTCTTCTGTAGTTCACAATCACAATCACGGTGCTTTATCCTTTCTCTTATGAGTCCCAGAGCCCTACTGGGCTACTCTTTGAGTAACCAGTACAAAACCACTTCCATTATTATTTTTTCTTATTCACCTCCGCCAAAGATCCAATGGAGAGAAGCTGGAAGCCTCTTCCTGGAACATTTATCATCTATCGCAAGGAGCCCAGTTTCTCATAATATTTTTTAAGGTTTTCTTTTCATAGGCATACAATACTACATAGGCTTTCTAAATAGCTGATTCATCCCCACCAAAGTGCATTCATCCTCTGCTCTGTAATTTAGTTTCTGCCATTTGACATTCATGCATACCTGTTACCTGCATTCAGAATTAGGTGACGTGTGAGCCAGGTTTGAAAGTCAGATTGCATTACACACAGCTTGTACCTCCATGTGCCTCAGTCAGTGATAAATATTTTTTCATATATCAAAACAATACATAACACTAGTAGTGCCTATGTTTATAGAGGGCCCTTCTACTTGCCAAAATACTCATATATTCACTGTGCTTCATTTATCTTCAGAGGATTTTTTTAATTGCATGTTTCATAGGGCCCCATGAATGTAAATAATATAAATGTTCTTATACAAGCGGATATATGTTTCAGCATGTTTTTAAACTTAATATTCTTTCATTTCAGTTAAACTTTTTTTTCTGTATTTCTTGGCTTTTCTCAGACTGTCTCCGGTCTCCTGCTTGCAGGCTGGAGTCTCAGAGGGTCCCAGGACAATGTGACCTCCCATTGACTTGTGACTTGTTTTTTTCCTTATTCCACTTCACTATCATGTCTCAGTGGAGACATAATGACAGGCCTTCTGGGACCTAGATTTGGCCAAGGAAGATGGAATCCTCACCATCTATCCTTCCTGGACTCCTTTGGCAGAATTTCTGTCTTTCTCTCTCTCTGTAGTCAATCGATTCAACAATTTTTGTTGATCGTTAAGTATGGTTCTTAAGTCATAGTTAAAACAGGCAATATCCATGCTTTCATGAAGTTAATATTCTGGTCAGACACTGTTTGGCTATAGCCAAATGAAACGCACTCAAAGCAACTTAAGCAAAAGAAGATCATTGTTGAAGGCGGTATTTCCTGCAATTCAAGGACACAAGTATAATTAGTACTCATGAAGAGCTAAACCCTGAAATTGGGAAGTCACTGGAGATAAAGCAATGACTCTCTTTCCCTCTGCTCCTTTTGCTGGAGCCTCCTGGGCTTTATGTCTTCTCTTTTGGAGGGTGTATAGCAGAATGTAACATCATTCTGCTTTCCATAGATGCTTTATCTACTCAAGTTACATGGTCAAAATGGTTGCCTAGCCTCCAGTTCATGTGACCTCCTAGTTGAATCTGAATTGCCTGTTCTCATGATTGATCCTGTCCACCCAATGGGCTGACTCCTTTTTCAGCAGGAGTTTATCCCTGCGCCACATGCATGGTGCTGCTTACATGCTTTATGGATTGACAATTTCAAATTGCCATTCAAGTTTTAAGCTTTGGAAACTTTTTAGTAATAGATTATGTTCTTTCCGATTGTCTGGCAGCGCCATCAAATGAAGCATCAGCTGAAGATGCACCAAAAAATATCTAGAAAGACCTATTTAATTAGAAAGATTTTGTTTCTAGTCATCCAATGAGGTAGCCATAATCAAATTTAGAGTCTTATTTAGGATTGTCTAGTATTCTGTGGAATTAATGTATCAGCTCTTGTCATTCTTATTTCATATCCATACTGACTGCTTTCATTTATATAGAGAATTACACAGTGTTAAATAGTATCATTTGATTTGGGGTACTCTAACGTGTGAGAATGTGAGTAGCAAACTAAAACTTTAGTAACCAAGAAGCTATTTACACGCTTTTTTAAGTGCCCTGTGAAGCACAAAAATTATCTGAAAAATTAAGCATACTTCTTTTTTCCTAGCATTAAGAAGTTGTGTGAGCCTTTTCTCATCCACTAAAATCTTAATGGAATTTAAGCTAATATACATTTTTCAAGGTCATTTGTAAGTTTTATAATTCAGGAAAAGGATCTTAGGTTTCTGATGGTTTCATTAGGAAGTTGTTCTGGCTACCTAAGAAGTGTATTTTCAAGACAGCTAAGGGATAGCTATATGTGCATCAAAGAACACATTTTCTTTTCAAAAGGGCTGCAGCAGGTCAGTTTCCAAATATAAA
Source organism: Cacajao melanocephalus (assembly GCA_963573385.1). Lineage (NCBI taxonomy): Eukaryota > Metazoa > Chordata > Mammalia > Primates > Pitheciidae > Cacajao > Cacajao melanocephalus. The sequence goes on from CAUYLG010030801.1 coordinate 12,678, forward strand.
GTCAAAATTATCAAATTATCTCTCATCTGACAATCACATAATAAAATGAAACACATTTATTGTAAAGAAATCCATAGATCCTCAGGAAGATCTACAAAAGCAGGTCACACGGTGTTCCTTTTATTTATTTACTTATTTTTTACATTCTAGCTCTGGCTGCCCTGATTCTGGACCTTTGGATGTCTAATTTAGGGCTTCATAAGAGGCTTTTCTCTAAGGGAACTGGCTGTGTTCCCTAACACCTACAAGGACATTTGGAATCACCTTGTGTGGTCCTGACCCATGCTTCTCATTACAGCTCATCTTGTACATCCTACCTGGCTTAACGGGCTGTGAACTCTCCGAAATTAAAAAGATTTTTAATAGAGGCAATTTTGCCATTTGCGCTTTCTAATATCTAAGACATTCTTTGGCTGGCAATCATCTTACTTGAAATGAAAAAAAAGATGTACCAGCAACTGTGAATGTCAATTTTAGAATGTTCAATTAAAATAGAAGTGAAGACAGCACTTAATATATACTAGGCAATTTACTCATACTTTTTGAATAATTCAAATAATAGATGATCCTTTACCTTGAAACCATGAAAAACCCTGTTGTTAGGCACTTCGACAGCAAATTGGTGTTAGACTACTTTCAGTGGTCATCATAATTCATCCTTATCTGTGGGAGAACCGTATATTCATAGACTACATATAATTTATAAAGCACACTTTGACAGTGCTAAGAATCCAGCAGGGACCCGGTACACCCTCAAGAAGCTGTAGGTATAGGTATATGTATAGATATAGGTGTGGTATAGGTATAATATAGGCGTAGGTGTGGACAAAGGTATAGTTGTAGGTGTATAGATATAGGTGTGTGTGTAGGTGTAGGTATGCATGTGGGTATAGATTTAAGTATCGGTATATAGTTATGGGTATAATATAGGTATAAGTGTAGGTATAACATAGGTATAACTGTAGTATGGGTATAGATATAATATAGGTAAGGTATAGACACTGGCACAGGTAGGAATACGGTCCTTTTCTGTAACCTGTTTTTGCCAATGTTATTACTTTTCAGGTGTCATCCAGAACTAGAAGATCACCCACGTTCGCTAAAGGTCAGGATTAACAAAGTCAGACACAGCTTTCAGCTGCTGAATTTGAGAGGCGATGCTGAATTTCAAATTGCATATAAGTGGCAGCTGGCTCTTTTGCAGTTTTATATAAAATTGTGTCTGCTGCCATGGCCTGCCTATTAACTTTTTAAAAAACATAAAGACCATTGAATGAGATGATTAGTTATGGGGCTGGCATAGAATGAGCCCTATAGATCCATATAGCTTTGGAAGATAGTAAGGATCCAGAATTTTTTTTAAATCAAGACTCTAAATCTCTAAACCATGAAGGAAGTCCATTTTCTTTTATTTTAAGACAGTAGGTATGGAGGATCAGAATGAACATGAAGTTCTTATTTTAATACCTTTGTCCCTTATGCCTCCTCTTTTCAAATACGGTAATGAGGTAGCATTCATTTTGCTTTATGACTTTACAAATGTTTGGCTTGAGCCACTAGTGAAACACTATGCCAACATAATTGATCAGTCTCTAAAACAAATATATTAGCCTTCTCCTTCTCACGCCTGCCTTACTCTAATATCTGGTCAGTTTTTATCATGCATTTGTTCTATTTGTCATTATTGGCCAAGATAGCAATTGTTTCACAGCATATTATACTGACTGGCCAATCCTATGAGCACTAGGGATTTTGCATTTCTGTAAAAGTATCAGTTTCTTCTCAAATGGAAAATGCTTACTTGTCCCACCTTGGATCACAGTGGCTAAAACTTTATAAAAACGTTATTCCCCTTCCGATGGATTTAAACTGTGTGCATTTGTAGAAAACTTCTCTCACCAGACTCAGTATGTCCCAGTGGTTTAAGAAAGAGGGTTTTCAGGATGGCAGCAACTGCATACTAAACATGAGAAAAGCAAATTTGTCTAGGGTGTCTTTATTTCAGTTAGAGTCTTGCCATCAAGTTGAGCAAGTCTGCTGAAACCTCCTATTTAAAAAATGCAGATGTGAAATTGTATAAACTATGACCTTTTATTTCCTAAAACTGAAGGATCTCAAACACGCACCCTGAGAGGCAAGGACTATTTTTGTTTTATTGTTGTATTTAGACTGCCGAGGCTTGGAACCAAGCAGATACTTAAATGTCTGCTGAATACATGAGTATCTGGCTGGGGAGGAGGGTGACAAACACAAGACACCACCTGACCTGGATTCATTTGCCATAGATGGGTAATTAGGAGTTGGTACAAATAACATTCCTAAATGTGTAAAATTTGTCAGTCCACGTTCTTATGCATAAACTGGCTCAGGTTTTGCATTGACAGAACTGGGCCATCCCCAGGATACACTGCCTCAATGGCCGTATGTAAATGAGAACATGCAGTGTTTATGCCAGAAGGTGTTACTGCTTTCTGATGCGTCAAGCCTTAGAAGGAAGAGACCTCGCTCCAAGTCTGTGAGGGGCTGGGACTTAGCTTGATTCTCTGTCCAGCAGGAGAGTCAGAGGCAGAAGGAATGGTAGAGAATGAATGTTGATCAAAATCAGAAAGAGCACAAACCAAATGAGATGTGCATGGGCTATTCCTGGGGCTCATTGCCTCCAGCTTGCCCTGCCTTATGCTGTATTCAGGCAGGGGATGGAACATAGGGAGGAAATGCCATCTTGGCCTCCAGGTTTCCAAAAACCAGGGAGAGTAGGGTAGGATAGAGGAAGGCACAGGGAGTGGAAAGAACACAAATCGAATGCATTTGCTTGATTTTACCTGCTTTGTTGAAGAGTTTTGTATGCAGAAACAGAAACTGTTTTGAAAGTGCAGCATTTGGGTGACATGAAAATTTTAGTTGCTATGCTATGCTTTTTCCTTCCTATGTAAATATTCTCTTCCTTCCTAAGCTCCATGGTAGTAAAAGAAAATATGACTAAAACTTTTCTCTGCTGTGGAAGCCAAATGCAAATTGGTGGCTACATGCCACTGTGTTGTTTTTCTGAGATGCTTCTTTACAAAGACGATAGATTTAATACCATTTATCTACATAGATGGCAGGGAAACCATGCTTTTTTTTGGTAATCTTTGTCTATAATTTCTACTGGGTTTATTTTTATAGCTACAATTAAAGTACCAATAGAATATTATCCAACCCCATAATTTTTCAGACTAACCATTGTGAAAAATGAAAGGCTAGCAGCTCTGTAATGTTTCTTTTCTAGCACTACATAGATTGTGTCTTGTTCCAAGATTCTTACCTTAAAGATTTATGGTGAACTTTAATGCAGGCAGCAAGTCACTTTTTATTTAGAGAAGAGCAAAGCCAAGGAGGCAAAGGGGTTATTGTTTTTGTGACTGTGTTGTATTCGGAGGGGCTCTGTCACAGATTATCTCATATTTATATTTTCCTTTTTTTTTTTCGAGGCAGGGTCTCACTCTGTTGCCCAGGCTGGGGTGCAGTGGCATGATCACAGCTTACTGCAGCCTCAACCTCCTATGCTCAAGCAATCCTCCCATGTCAACCTCCCAAGTAGCTGGGACTATAGGTGCACATCACCATGCCTTGGTAATTTTTGTATTTCTTGTAAAGATAGGGTTACGCCGCATTGCCTAGGCTGGTCTCAAACTCCTGACTGTAAGCACTTCACCTGCCTGGCCACCCAAAGTGCTGGAATTACAGGCATGAGCCACTGTGCCTGGCCCATCGCCTCTTTTCTTGTACACCTTGCCTCCCCTCTCTGTCTTGCGCTTGGTCTTATTTTTCTCTTCAACAAATGAGTCTTTCCTGTAGTGAAGTCATTACACTGACATAGATTAAATTTTTTAGTTGAGTCTTTCTCCCGTGTTGTGTCAAAAAGAGAGAGAGAGAGAAAGAGAGAGAGAGAAGGTATTCTCTTTCTGTTCTCACAGCCCATCTCTTCCTTTCCTGATAAGAAAAATGATTATTCACTTATATGGTGCTGTGAGAATGGATCTGAACAAATTTTAAACACACTGGAACTGTTTGGTCCAAGCAAATAATCACTGTATGTAATCCTGTCACAATCGGTGCTCTCTCATCCATGGCCCACGGTTGTCGTGGATTGGGTGTGTGGCAGTTCAGAGAGTACAGGATAAAGCACAAATTTCAAGTGCTTTCCTTTTTCCAGGCAAAATCTATAAATGGCCCTTTTTCAGTGTCTTGCTAAACAATCTCATGGAACTCGTGATCCTCTTTTAAACTAGAAAGGAATGTTCACGGTGTGATAAAGGAAGCATCCATCTCAGAACTGCACATAGACAAGCTCATTACTGGTGCTGGAAAGGCACTGGGCCACTGGGCAGAGGCTCAGGTTGTGCCTGGGGGCTGGGGAGGGATATGCCAAACTGTTTCAGGAACCCTAGAAGCACATGCTCTCTAGAGCCAGCCTGTCATCTCACCTCCCCACATGCGGGGGCGGCCTCTGCCTCAGGCAACAAAGCCCAGGCTCAACCTGATTTCCCACCGGTTCCAACTGACTTATTTGCAGGTTAAAAACCTCCTGACGACCTAAGGCTCCTCTTTCTACCTCTCCCCACTGGCCCCCAATACTGAAAGATTTTCTCTACTCATGAATTATATTTCTGAAGTCATAACACACTTTCTCTATTAGCCAATGTCACACACGACAACCGAGTTGAACCTCTGGATGCTATGAAAGAATCAGCGTTGCCACGTACAGTGCGCTCAATTTAAGCTAAAGCCAAGCAAAACAAATAGGCTTTTAATTATTCTGCACAACTTCCTTGAGTATGAGTGCAAAATTTCCAGTAAATATCTGCATGTCTCCACGATTACATTCATGAGCTTTTCGGAGGAAACTGATCTTTGCACACGTTTTCTTTACTGGCTCTGGATAGTAGAGTGCCAGGGGTTTTGAAATCTGTCAGACCTGACTTAGAATTTTACTAGCGGTGTGAACTTAGGTAAGTTATTTTACTTCTCAGAGCCTATAGTCAGAAATGAAGAGAAAACATAGCAAATGTCTACAACACTATATAAAGAGCAGTCAATGAATGCAGCATTTTAAAAATTAGCTATTTACTGTCTGCTAGCTACCATCATCGTTTCCTGTACAATTTCCAGCATTTATCCCAACAACTTTTTATTTTCATCCAATTACCAAATTAATATAATAAATAATTTATTGTAAACTTCATGAAGGCAAAGACTGGTCTTTTGTCTTTGGATTCTCAGCACTTAGAGTGATGCTTAGGTATAAAGAAAGTGATCCGGATATGCTTAGTGTATAAATAAATGACCAAATCTAAAAACTGATATTAAATAATAATAATTATATTTATATATGTGCACACAGATAAATGTACAGGATTTGTACTTAAACATAAAAGTAAGCCCTTTGAGAAAGACTACACAAATACAAGACATTTAACCTTAAGAGATTAAGAAGGGGCTCTGTGTTTAAAAAGGCAGCTGAGACTGAGGTCTTATAGATCTTGTTAAAGAACTTGAACTTCATTGTGTACTCTCATTGTCCCTTGAAAAAATTTAAACCAAGGAGTGGCACAGCCAGATTGTATTTTGTATCAGTCCCCTTGGTGGCTGTGGAGAATGGATTTGAGGAAGACAGGACTGCGTTCTGGGAGACGATTCAGGGGCTGCATTTTGCAATTAGTCCAGGAACCTGGAAACCATTGGAAGCTGGGATGGAAAAAAGATAGTAATCTGGGAAAGATTTAGAAAACAATATCAGCAGAAGTCGGTAATTAACGGGATGTTGGAGTTGAGCTGAGGGAGGAGTCTAAGTTTTTCATTTGCATTCTGGTGTTTTCTATGAGCCCTTCGGGTCATATTTGTTTTCTTCATACACAAATTCTGTTCTCTGCTCTGAGATGGCCTTTCTGTTGGCTTCTTCCTGCCTCCAGTGGGCACCCAGCAGGAGCCACACAAGATGAAACAGAAGTGAAATGGCTCAGAGTGTGGGTTCTGGACCGCTCAGCCGCAGTGCTGGATCCTGAGCTGGTGACCCTAGGCACCTCACCTAACAGCTGTGTCTCCGTTATGTTACTGAAAAAAACAGGGTTCATTTGACTGGTAAGTAACAACTCTCCATGAGAATGCAGGTTTTGCTCAGTAGTTTTATTACTTGGCACAAGGAAGGAGGATACTGGGTGTATCTTCCAAAGCAATGTCTCCAAAAGGGAAAGCAACAGGTGGGTTTTATGGAGCAATGGAGACAGGGGAGGGTGCATCATCACGTGAAGAGGAGGGGCCCAGTTGCACAGACGCAGTGAGTGACTACACTAGCATATAGATCTCAGGGAAGCTTTAGCAAGGAAATGAGGAACATGCAGTTGGGTTCATCTATAAGTTGCCGGGGTCTGTCAGAAGTTGGCTCCAAAAACACTGCAGGGCAAGAGGCTGGAAAGCAGGCTGATTGCTCAAGTAGATTAAATTCCTATAATCCCTTGGAGACCCTCCGTGCTTTTCCACAGTTATGAGAAACCTAAAGAAGGGATGATATCATTGTCTACCTCACAGAACTGTCCGTCTGGTGAAATGGGAACATTTTCTGTAAAGCATTTAGCCTGATGTAATGAGTCAACACTCCACACTGAGCAGTCATTATTATTTAAACAGATTCTATTCTTTTTAATTAAAATATCATCATTTAATAGCTTGCTAATGATAATTTGTATTGTTATTCTTATATAAGGATTAAATCTGCACTCCCGTGGGGCATAGGCCTCTAGCATTGCTCTCACTTCCTTTGCTGTCCCCTGCAAGCCCCCAATTTAAAAGCTCTGGACCTGTGGCCTTGGAAAGAGAATGTGCAGCCACCGGGGAGTGGGAAAAGCCTGGTAAAACCAGGATTGGTTCTAGGATCTTCCCAGAGTTAAGAATACTCCTTCTTTTGGATGGATGGTGGCTTGAATGTCCTCATCACAAGGAAACTGAATTTCAGAACACAGAAGAGAGACAGGCCCAAGCCAGGGGAAGCTCAGGCATTCGCTTCCCTGGCTGCAGGGACAACGCCTGGGACTCCTTAAGCCACCATATTCTACAGCACAGTGCACGAGGTCAGAGAAGGTGAACTTCATACTGACCAAGCACTGCTGCAGTGCAGACTCTTTGATAGCACCTGCATCCACTGCACAGGGATGCACGTGGTGTGGAGTGCACAGGGTTTTATAGCCAGGCTTGAGGAGGTGGTGTCTGATTTACATAGGACCCAAAGATTGGTTGGACCAGGTGTCACATTTACATAGTGCATGGGGAAGCTGGCCACCCCACCCTAATCTTATTATGGAAATGGATCTTTGCCTGACTGGTACCATGTCATCTACTCCTGACTGCATACATGGTTGGCAAGGAAAAGGGTGGACGGAGCCGCCATTTTGAGCATGCGTAATTCCAGGTAGACTTTTCCTATTGGCACAGCTGGCATTCACCTGTGCAAGCTTCTAGTTTGTTTGCCTCATGGCTTCAGATCCCCAATTCTGGGTTCAGGTTCTTCTTGAGAATTTAGCCATTGTAACCTTGGGCTTCTGTGTTTGTGAAATGGTGGTGAAAATACCTAGTTTGATCATGAGGGTTCAATTAGATAATGTATGTAAAGGGCTTAACATCTAGCATTAACAAACATGATAGGAATGGTAGCTACTCATAGGATGTGAGTTGATTTCATTCTCCTACCCTATGATGGATGAGTCACGGAGGTACAGAGAATGACGGAAGATTTCCCAAGGTTACAGTGATTGAAGAAGTGACGAGGCTGGGGTTTGCCCTTCATTGTGTCTGACTCCAGAGCCCACACTCTGCAGCCCTGAGGGGCTGGAGTGCGTGGGGACCCTTGCTTGATGTGAGTGAGGATGAAGCACATTCCTGTAGCACAGGGAGTGATTCGTCTCTCCCAAGGCTCTTGCACTGTAATGATGGAAATTATTAGCCCTATTGATCCACCTATCTGGTCATTTTATGGCACTTTTCAGTGAGAACTGAAAGGCTTATGCTAATTAATAGTCCTGAATTCTAACAGACTTTATTACATTTAGAAATGGGAAATTCTAATTAAACTTAATGAATCTAATTCCCTTCTGGCCTTTATTCAAATTCACTGAGACCTGCCCTCGCCATCCTATCTAAAATTTCCACACCGCACACTCACCCATCCACCTACCCTCTCCCCCTCTCCACCCTTTGTGTATAAAACTTCCTGTGGCTCTTTCCTTCCTTCTGTGTTTGCCTTATCACTTATCACCATCCAGGATTCTCTGCAATTAATTACTCCTCTATCTCACTTGCTGTCTGTCTCTGCTACTATGTGTACCTCATGAGGGCTTGCATTTTGGACTTTTACACTGGCTGTATCATCACACTTAAAGCAGTGCTAGGCACAGTGGGTACTTAAAGAATACTTGCAGAATATATGGACAAATGAATCCCTATTCTTTCCCCTACACCTCTTCACTCTTTAACCTGACTCCTGACTTTCACAGAGAACCAAAATTCTCCAGCTAGTTGAACGACCTCTCCTTTTTTAATAATTTGCTTCTAAAATTCTTCATGGTGCTTCATTTCTACTCCATCACCTATTGTGACCTCAATTAAATAAATAAATAAACAAAATGGATCTGTTTGCCCTAGAGGTATTGAATTTATTTATATGAAAGGTATGGAAAAGGCTATGTAGCATTTCTACCACCATACTGAAGCAATATTGTTGTCTGGTGTAAATACCTGAGGTTCGTTGCCTCGTGCCCAGGAAATCAAGGACGTGGACACACATGGAGTGAGGTTAAGAGTGCAGGTTTAATAGGCAAAAGAAAAAAAAGAGAATAGCTCGTTCTCCTGTGAGAGAGCGGGACCTCCAAGTGGGTCTTCCAGCTGGGGGCAGCGTGCACAGGGTTTTATAGGCAGGCTTGAGGAGGCGGTGTCTGATTTACATAGGGCCCAAAGATTGGTTGGACCAGGTGTCACACTTACATAGTGCATGGGGAAGCTGGCCACGCCACCCTATTCTTATTATGCAAATGGATCTTTGCCTGACTGGCACCATGTCAGCTACCCCCAACTACATACACGGTTGGCAAGGAAAAGGGTGGATGGAGCCGCCATTTTGAACATGCCTAGTCCCAGGTAGCCTTTTCCTGTTGGCACAGCTGGCATTCACCTCTGCAAGCTTCTAGCTTGTATGTCTATGTCTGCAGCTTGATTTTTACAAGCTGCTCTTTGTTAGAAAAGAAAATGATTTGGGGACAGCTTTTCATTAAAAGGAAAACCTTCTCAAGGACTTCCTTACCCTCACAATCTGCCTAAATAATTTCTTCTTAACTCCTCTATCTACCTGGGAAAGTGAGATGTTAGGGAAACCATATTTTATTAAAGAGAAACAAAGGAGAGGAAAGAAGAGACATAGAAGAAAAATTAGTAGACTAGGAATCAGGGTGCTTGGGTTCTAATGCTGGCGGTTACAAATCACACGACCTTGGGAAAGCATTGAACCTTTCCAGAACTAAGCTTCCTCTTCTGGAAAAAAAAAAATGAGTCAGACCAGATATCCCCAAATTCTTCAAAGACCTACTGTTCTACATCTAGCCATATATAGATCTAATTAGTTCTAACATTCTGTGACTCAAGATAACCTAAAATATGTTTTCTAATATCAGAAACACTTTCACTTCTTAGTTTATTTTATGATATTTAAAAATATTATTTTCCTTTCTTGGGTGTAAGCATTGATCCAACAAGGTTTAGCTCGAAGATCTTTCATTTTGAATTCCTTTGCACCCAAGCCAACCCATCATTTTCTGAAGAGCAATAGAAACAAAACTGTCAGGATTTTCAAAATTGATGGAAGGTGGCCTTTGGCAGCCTTTTGAATTTGCTCTCTAGGCTCATGCAAAACATGCAAAATAAAGCTTCAAGCTTTCTTTGAAAATGAAATTGGTTTGAAACTAATAGGGATTTGGAAACAGGCAGCTGAGCAGATTTCCTTCTGTAAATGCCATGTGAACTCGCCATGGGGCATAGAAATTCGAGGAATTTAAAAATAGTCTTTGGTCCTTAACAGATCAAAGTGTCACTCTTCTGGAATATCAGAAGGTGATATTAAGTTCTCTCCCCAGAAAGAAAAGGGAAGAGTTGGCTTTTTTTTTTTTTTGAAAAAAGTATATTCATTTAAAGTATCTTTTTATAGACTATAAGCAGTATCTTTATCCATGTCCTGGAGGAGAGAGGGTTATTAGTTTTAATAAAATTAGAGGTCTTGAGAGCATGAAGTTGGGAAATTTCAGTGAATATGATTGAGAGCAACTTTTCCAGATATCATCTGAAAACTGTCTTAAATAAGTTTTAAAATGAGTTTGACTTTGCATAATATTAATAGAGAATGTAGATGTAAATATGTTATGGACATTAACAAATAAGTAGGATGTTGATACATTAGTTCATTAATGAAATAGGTTAAATATAATGGCCCTGGCATTTATTAAGTACCTTCTCTGAACTAGTTATTTATATAAATTGCCAGAATTAATCCACGTAATAAACATGTGAGGAAGATATTATTTTCCTGTTAAACTTATGCGGAAACAGGCTCAGAAAGATCTGGATATTTGCTTAAGACAAAATATCTATAAGTGATTGTTATGGACTGGATGTTTGTGTCCCTGAAAAAATTCACATGTTGAAGTCTTACCCCCAATGTGATGAAATTAGGAGGTGGAAGCCCTTTGGAAGTGATGAGGTTTAGTTAAGGGCAGGAGGGTGGAGCCCCAATGATGGGATTAGTGTCCTTAAAGAAGAGAATGGAAAGATCAGAGCTTTCTCTCACATGCATTGAGGAAAGGCCATGTAAGGACACAGTGAGAAGACAGCTGTCTGTAAGCCACCAAGAGAGGCGTCACCAGGAATTAAGTCTGCCAGGACCTTGGTCTTGAACTTCCCAGCTTCTGGAGCTGGGAGAGATAATTGTCTCTTGTCTAAGCCACACACCTTGTGGCACTTTATAATTGCAGCCCAAGCTGACTATGACTGGTAGAGCTAGCATTAGAAGCCCACTCTTAGATGTCAAAGTCCATGTCAACGAGGATATGGGATCAAGAAACTGTCATGGGCTGGAGGCATCCCATGGGCTAGATGGATGCACCAAAGGATTATGGACGACTGTGGTCCACAGGGCAAAAGCATAATGCAAGTGAAGTCTTTTCCCACAAGAGTAGAAATGCCAAAGGCAAGGAGATAGCTTCCTAGGTCTCTCGCTTCCCCACGTGCCCTGCACAGAATCAGCCTCTGAGTCCTGCAGCGTCTTCTTTGTTCCTTTGACCACCCTGCTCTTCCTGCCTCGGTTCAGCTCAGTCCCCTCTCTCTCCACTGGGCTTCCTGCCTTCAGTCTTTCCCCTTTAATCCATCATAACCCAGGACTGATCTCCTTAAAACTGGAAATGATTTATGTTACTTTTCTACTTTAAACCTTTCAATGGCATACAGAGTGTCACCACCGCACATGGGGAGTGTTAGTGTCCTGTGTGGATGTGTGACACCATTGTGGGCATTGTTGCCATCACAGGGTGGTGCCATGGGCTGTGCTCTGTGCCCTGGTCCTGGCCCATGAGGTGAGGTCCTAAGTGCACCCCATCTTGTCTCCTTTGTGTGATCTGATGCCATTCTTCTCATTCTCTTCCCTGCACTTTTCCTTAGGGTCAATTAATTCCATTAAGTAGACATGTTCTTCTAGGGATAAAGGCAGAGATAAATACAAAACCAGAGCATTAAGATTTTGAGGCTGAAATAAAATGCAAATGTAAATAATGCATATTTAAAGTAATCACTGTAATGCTATTTATAGTACACATTTTCACCCAAAGATGGCGAAGCAGTTTACAAATGTTCTCTTTCCAATCTTTACCATACTCCAATATATTGTGCTCCTCATGCAATTTTGAGCTATGAATTTCTTTCTTTCACCCTACAAACGATATCTGGGTAACTTGTTGAGTCATTTAACATAGGGACCACACTTAGGAATCGATGCCTTTTCAAATGCAGACTAAAACACAGCACTTGGCTGAAACAAACATCTGAGTAATTGCTGTCATCAAGCCACACTCAGGGTTGCAGAAATGCATTGAAGACCCTTTAGGGCCACTTCTCATTTTCTTGATTGAAATTGGGAAAATGGTCATTGTGAGTGTGTTGAAGACCAAGGGAGCCTCCATACATGAGTTGTTTATAAAGGCACATTTCTTCGCCATCCAGAACAGGACCTATGGCTGAGGCATAGTACTCTAAAGTGCTACGTAATGTCTCCCAAATCTCCCTTGCTCATCTTATCCCTGCTACCCTAGCCTCCTTCTGTTACTAGAACAGGCCAGGCATGCTCTGGACTCAGCCTGGGCACCTGCTGTTCTCAACGGCTGGAGGCTCCGCCCCTGCATGTCATCCCGGCTCCCTCCTCACTCCGCTTGGGTCTAAAGCAGCATCCTTAACTACCCTTGCCTCCTGTCACCCTGCTTTCTATTTCTCCTTTGCCTTTATCAGTGTGCGGCAGATTTTATATTTATTGGTTTATTGTTTTTCTTTCTTTTCATAATACACACTCCATGAGAGCAGAGATTTTGCCTATTTTGTTCACTGTTGTATCTACTAGTGCCCAGAACAGTGCCTGAAACATAGAAGTCTTTAGGAAATATTTGATTTAAGCAAATAGATTAAGAAACTGCCCCTGGCCAACATCTGTAGGGTTGCTAGAACAATCAGTATGGTTATCCACAACTGTGTTTAGCTGGCTATTCTCAGGATAAACTGGTAAAGTCAGTGCCTCAGCCACATTTTGTACCTTAGTATGTGAAACTATGAACTTCCATGAGGTTTGTAATTTTAACTAAGAAATCACTTAAAGGGAAGATACTTTCCTGGTTTGCAAGTTGACCTTAAGGCAGAAACCCTCACACAAAGCGATTAATTAGCATGGAGAATAGAAGACAATCCTGAATTGAGAATTGCAATGCATGGACATGGTCATTATACATCATTCCTCTTCATAGCATGATTGTTTCAGTCTATACAAAATATAGTCAGAAGATATATTCATATATATAACACTTTGCTTCTGAAGACATATTGCTTTTAAAACCTGGGGATATATGGGAAGAATCCCAGTCTTTCCAAATTCCAAACCAAAAAAGTCTCTTCTAGCTGCTAAATGCCAGATGGTTTCATCTGCTACAGCCAGGATTCTGCAGACCATCTGCATCATCTTAAATTATGACTTTGAAGCATTTCTTTTGACCAGTCGTTCGCAATCATCCTAGGATGTCTGCTTGTGTATTCTTCTGCCAGCCATCTTCCACTCTTATCCTGTAAGCAGAAGCTATTAAAGCTTGCAGGACATCAGTACCTGCAGCTGGATTTTATTCCAGAATCCCATTCCTGGTGAAGATGTACCATCATTAGGACCATTGGCAGTTTTCTCACTGCAAGGTATTTTCCAACTGGTCCGGTAATAAAGACTGAGAAATATATATCTACAACTGCTTCAAAATGTGCATTTGACGTGTGCCTGTTTCAGGGCTGAAGTCACTTTTGGCTACATCCAGCTGAAGGCAACTATGAATTATTCTAAAAGGTTAAGATCCCCATGTGGCTTCAAGACTGGCCTGAAAACACACACAACCCAAAGTTGGTCCCTGGGCAGTGGGATCCTGAAGGCCAGAGCTGGGTTTGGCAGACGGGGTGAGTTTCTCAGAGAAAGAAGAAAGGAAAATAATTAGAGAGGGTGTAAAAATCATGTTCAAGCTAAGAGTAAGAAAGGGAGGGGGCTGGGCATAGTGGCTCATGCTTGTAATCCCAGCAATTTGGGAGGCCAAGGCAGGAGGATGGTTTGAGTCTAGGAGTTTGAGACCAGCCTGGGCAACATAGCAAGACCCTGTCTCTGTAAACAAATTTCTTAAATATAGGCATGTAGTCGAGCTACTTGAGGACCTGAGGTGGGAGGATTGCTTGAGCCTGGGAATTTGAGGTTGCAGTGAACAATGATTGTGCCACTGCTCTCCAGCCTCAGTGACAGACGGAGATCCTGTCTCAAAAAAAAAGAAATGGAAACGTACAAGTCTGATGGTTCAGGCTGATGGGGCAATATGGGAGCAGGTATGAGGCACAGTTGACAAGGAGTGATGTGAGCACAGTGCAGTGGGGCTTTCTAGGGCTGTGGAGTAACCCTCGTGCTTGCATGGCTGCATCCTCCAGACGCTTCTGTCTTAGTGCATTGCGTGGCACTGTACAGGCTTGACTTAAAGGTTCACAGTCAGGATGGACACAGATTTCATCTGTGAATAGAATAATAGAGCAGAAAGAGTGCCCATGACATTTGCTAATGCCGGCACAGAGAGAAAGGAGAGGCATTCAGCCCTTTTGAAAGAAGATAGAAACTCAATACACCCTTGAAAAAGTTAAAGGCTAGTCAGTTGCAACCAGAATGGAATACAGGATGTGTACATGGAGAGGGAGGAAAAAGCAATCTGTCCAAGTATGAGATCAGAAATGAGAGATTTTATGATTTCCTGGGTGGCACGGCTGTGTTTTGTTGTTAAAGAATTAGGAAGAAAGCTGAGATTCTCTCTTGAGGCAAGAACCAAGAGAGAGAACCAAACAGCCTTCTGCTCCTCATCCCCATGTCCTGGGTGGATTTGGTCCTCTTAAAGAGACATGGCCCCTTCCTCTGAGTTTGTCTAATTTAAACCAGATAGAAAGCAGAGACAAAATGTGTATATCGTATATAAATATCATCAGTATCACATGCCTGTGGGATACAGTGCATGTTACATGGTGGTGGTGGCTTAGAGAGGAATTACCGGATTTGTGTGCCCTAACAATGGTCAAAATAAATTTACAACCTCTTCTCCCATTATGCAAGGACAATTTCAAAGATCAGGTGATATTTTAATAAATACTGGCACAAAAAAGATGGAGAACTCTGACGGGATTGGGGCAGGAAGCATTTTGGAAGTTTTAGTGTAGCCAGAGCATGAGGATGGGGAGGATGTCAGATAGGTGTGGGAGGAGAAGGGGAGCTAGCTGAACTCAATAGAGCTAATTCAGAGGCTTAGACAAAAGTGAAATATAATAGGGAATATCCAAACCAGAGAACAAAAACCTATGGGTTTACTGGATGGTAGGCATCTGGTAACCATCTAGTATTACAAATAAACTAAATCCCAACATAGTAAGTAACATTTATGTAACACTGTGGAGGCTGTAAACAATGTTTGCATATAATGTAAACTGCTTTTGTCAACAACCCCGTGAAGTAAGTGTTATGTTATTATTCTCACTTTACAGGTGAGGAAGTGAGATCCTGAAAACTTAAATGACTGTCTCAAGGACACAGAACAGGTCTTAGTTGGTATAATGCACACCTAGCTGCTGAAACAAACAATTCCCAAAACAAAGTGCCTGATTAGTAGAGTTGTATGCCTTGCAATCCACCAACAAAATTAAGCACAGTGTAAGGAAGAGCTTTCAGGCATTAAATTGCAACCAGCATATTAACAAGGGTTGTGATAGTTTGGTGGGTTTAGGGTTTTATTCCTATTATCTTTTTTTTTTCATTTTTGCAATAGATTTGTATTATTTTTATAATGACTATAATATTTTTACAATTGACAAAAGATTTATAATTTGATAGAAAATCCTCTGATTACTCCCTGAACTTAAGGATAGACTCATCTATGAGCCTGTTCCATCCTGTACCTCACATCCAATTATTTCTTAGACAGTAGAAGTGCTCTGCAGGGAGAAGAGAAATCTCATAAGATGTCTGTTGACCTACTGAATAGTTTGTCGTGTTGTATACACTAAGCCAACCCTATTTCCCTTTTAAATGGTATTAATTTAGAAAAACAAGTTCTAACTAAGGGGTGAAAGAGGACGTAAGGAAATGAATGGAAATGAGAGATTGAGTGATTAATTGAGGAGAAAAAGCCATGCAGTTGGGCTCTGTCGTATATTGGATGTTCATTACATCAACTAATGGATAATATATAATTATGAAAAGACATTGTCGGAACAGCACCCAAGTCTATTGATTTTGCCATCATGAGTACATTATGCTCTTATCACGAGATTAAAATGAATGGAGAGAGTAACAAGATTCTCCATGAATTAGAGTCATTCATTTTCATTTTGAGAAAGGGAAGTTTGCCATATTCTCAGCATTTTAATTGAGATCTAGCAGATGAGAACTTTACAAGGTAATAATTTTAAACAGAATTTATTTCTATCTTAACAGTAAATTGGTATAATGGTAGCAATGTTAGTCTCAAGGTAAAATGGGGAAGAGATTTAGCACCATAGAGGAAAGGCAGTTTGCAGTTGATGTCGATACTGCTAATTGTGCTAGCATGGGTACTTTAATACATGGTGGGTAAAACTGCTGCATTACAAAATGAGGTTGTTAAAATTCAGCAGATACTTACTACATATCTACCAAAAGCAAGGCCCTATTCTAAGTGGCATGGGTAATAAAAAGAATTTTAGTATATGTTCCTTCCCTTCAAGAAACATGGTTAGGAGGACAATTAATAATAGCGACAGCATGAACGTTTGTTGGGCACTTACAATGAACCTAGCCTTGAGTGAATTGTTTTTGCTGGCATTAAATCACTTAATCCCCACAAGATCCCTAGGTGCTATATTTCTGTTCCTATTTTATTCGATGAAGAGATGGAGGTGGACAGTGTTTTTCTAGCTTTGTCAGAGAAGCAGTGGTTCTACATAAATGAATTTCCAGATAACTGAAGAAATATTCAAAGCCCCTACCTCTGTATGTTCTAAATGGACTTCTACATGTTTTAATCATTTTGTTTAAACTTGTGCTGAAGTGTGTGCAAAAGTTCCACCTGAAACAGAATTCTGGGAATCTTTCCTTAATGACTGAGGCCGCTCACGATGTATCTCAGATGATGTTTTAACTTGGTATTTTGGGGGCTACAGCTCCTACTTTGCGTGGTACCAGACTGATAGAAACCAAAATAGTTAGAATTTTATGTAATATAAGGGCAAATGATCTCTGAATAAAGCCCAGATGAATTTGCTTTAAACAATGTAATACATTTTTTAAAAATAAACTTTCTGTATTTTGGCTGTTAGGGCTTTTAGTCATTTATTTATTTTGTGGTCTCTCTCACTCTCTTTTTTTTTTCTTTTGGTTCTAAGCTGTGTTTTGAGTGGTTAGTTTGTGGAATAAAAGAGTTGATACTGTTGCATATATTGCAAGAGAAAAACAATACTTTGTTTTTTTATCATTGGTTTAGGATCACTGAATCCATACCATAGTTGATAAATTGTTTAATCTGAAATTGTTAATATGGTTCAGAAAGACTTCAAGTTTTGCTTCCATGACAAAAATGTACATTTATATGCATATGGTATTATCAGAGTTGTCGAAGCAGTGTGAATGCTCTTTTCCTAGAATACTGCGTATTTTAGTGAGTGGAGAAAGAATGAAGGGAGGAGGATTATAAAGAGTTGTCATGTATATATTATGTCATGGTAAATAACAGCTGATAGCCAGGTGTTGAGAAACTGGCCTTCCTTAAAAAGGTAGCACCCGATCACAGCACCATTAATCTTTAAGAATAAGTTCCGCTGCCCACAAGCACAGACTTGAGTTGACAAAACCTCAAAGGAATCCTGAAATAGGGAACCTGTATGCTCCGTCCATTGTGGAAATATGTATCTTTTTTCATGCTAATAAGGGTGCACGGGGACCCTATATAAGTTGGTAGATTAATAAACCAGGAAAATTCAGTTATGGAAATGCCAGTAAATAAGTTCAGAATACATCAGGGAAGAGGCTAACTGTGGTAAGCTGATGATGCAGCTGTGCCATGCTCTTGGAAGTGTTGTTTTGGTGTCACTTGCATTGCTGTCAAAATCTTTACAAGATTTTTACAAAATCTTATGGATTTAACAATAGGCCAGATGTGAATTAAGCATCCTCACTATGATACGGGCTGTTCAGGTGCATTCCACAGAGGATGGGACCCTTCTTGTGGGGTGTGTTCCCTGCACTCTGGTTATTTCTTTAGAAGGATGTTTTTATTCCTTTAGAGGGAGTTTGTGCATCAGATACCTGTTGGAGTGAATCACCTCTGAAGTCCACCCTGCTTCTCTGCAGGTCCTTGCTGTGTGCCTGGCACTGCTGTGACTCACTGTCATCCCCTTTATCATATTCCCCACCTCCCACATTTACCTCTGCTGAGGTCCTGGCCACTGGTGACCTCCTAGTCATCCTTCAAGTGGCATCTCAAATGCTTCCAATCTTGGCATCCTCCCCACTCTCCCAGAAAGAGTTAGGTGTTTCCTTCACGAAGGGCCTCAGTGTGTTAGGCCCAACTCTGCTGGAGTGTTGATCACCACGTGTTGTTGTCTTTCTGATGATTCCCATTGTAAGTGTCTCACAAAGGGCACCATGTGTTAACAGGCTTATATTTCTGGGGTGTAACATAATGTTTGGAACATTATAGGTAGTCATGCGATACTGCTGGAGTTTGATTCTACTCCTCTGAGAATGTATGTCCCAAACACACCTACACTGGATAATGTAAGCTAAACTGCTTTAACAAGAAGCCCCCAAATCATTCAGTGTTGAAGAGTATGAAAACTTATCTTCAGAGGTAGTGGAGGTGCTCCATTTTGATGATAGCTCTCTTTGCAAAGTCATTCATTTCTTCTTCAACACATGGCTTCCAGGTCACTCTGCACATGGCTGTCTCAGCCAGGAGAAGAGGGTGAAGGGCTTAGAAAATAGAACCTATGTTCAACCTTAAGACCCCTTCCTGCAGGGCTGTGGCTAAGAATGACCTACAGCACTTCAAATCCTTCCCTTTGGCCAGAACATCAACGTCTGACCATACCTAAGAGCTAGGGAGGCTGAGCATGGGTTCTGTTTGTGTTTAAGGAGAACAAAGAACGTGCATGTTGGTGGACAGTTGGCATCTTCTGCTACAAGGCCCTTCCTCGAGACTTCCCCCTTTACATTTAAAAGCATGACCATCTTCCCCATCATTTGGCTTCAAAATATTACAATTATGCCGAAACTCCTAACTTTTTTTTCTCACCTCCCACCTGGAAAGTCTGCACGTCCTCTTTCCACCTGTGGAATCTCTTTTCCTCTCTGTGGCTTCCTTTCTAGTTCAGCAGAACGTAATACCTTAAAGTGAATTATTAATTAATAGTAAGCTGAAAAAATGAGAAAGGCAGAAAGCAAGCAGAGTGACTGTTACTAAATAAATGTGACCCCAGGGGAAATAAAATCATGGAAGGCAAGGTTAAGTGCACGTATCTTTAACTGCTTGTTATTGTTTTGAGGGTTTCAAAGAGTAATAATTAAGACAGAAGACAGAGAAGGAAAAAAATGGAAATAAAGGAAGACCAACCAAATAAAAAGGCAGCAAAGGCTATGCAGGGCTTGCTGTAGCAAGGGAGTCAGTTACCATCCCCTGAGTTTGGCAGAGACTCACTCACGGCAGGCAGAGGGGTGGAAAGCTTTACAGGGGAGACAGGAAAGTCTCCAGGTGTGCCCTGATGGTGGATGATGGCCAGGGGAAGCTGGAGGCAGCTAACTGGAAACAGGACACCCTGTGTGAGTGGTTGGGGTGTGTATTTGGCTTTCTCTGGTTGGTCTTAAGCTGGAACTGTGGACAAAACTCAGGGATGCTGTCAGTTATTAATCAATTTTTGGCCATTTGAGGCTGGTTGTTTCAGCAGTTTTTGTTTAGCTTCCTGGACTGTCTAGAGATAGCAGTCTGGCCTCCGGCAGGTCTGACTTACAGCAGGCTGGCTTCCTGGGTTGCTTATTGTATATAAGGGGAGAGTTTCCTGGGCAAGATGCTACAGATCCTGGTTCAAAAGTCTATTTTTTATTTGGTCTAGCATTGTCCATTTGTATCTTCAGTCTCTCAAGACAATGACGTGAATGAAGAATTTGCTGTTTTATGCATAAAGGTGGTGGCAGGCAGTGGATGGGGGAGAGTTGGGTATGCAAGTGTTTAGGGAGAGCTTGATCCTAGCATGTACATGTACAAGAGTAAGAAGTGATTCTACGCGTGACAAGCAAACACCAAAGTGTCCGGGGCTTCTCCATACGGGAATAGATCAAGCTCCGCTGCTGTCAGAGCAAGTACACAATTGAAGGCTTTTGATCTTTATTTAAAAATCAAATCCAGAGGAAGCTGGTAACTCCATATTAACAAGCAATTGGAGAGTAAGGAAAGTTTAGAACCATGTGAGCAGCACATTAAAGATGTTGCTAGGTAAAGCCACTGAGTCATGAGATAGCCCCATATAAACAGCCATGGCAAAAGGAAGGTGTTCAATACAATGTGTGGGCCCTCCGTTTGTCACAGAACAATGGCAATCCCCAGTTTTCAGGATGCAGGCTTAGAATATCTTTGGCACGGCCTCAGCCCTTCACACCATATTTCTGTTTATTGCTTGTCTGCCAGCACCCAGCGCTGCCTTCGGGATCGCTGACTGAATGTCTTCGGTGCCTGCATGCTCAGTGCCTACATGCCTCTCTCACATAGTACCTAACCCCAAAGTGTGTTAAATCAGCAAACACAGCAAGTGTGACAGTCTACATAAACATTTTCAGACCCTTAAAATTTGCTACCAGTGACATGTGTTTAGCTACCATTATAGCAAATAATTATTCTGTCCTTTAAAGAAGAATTTCAAGAATTATGTTTTGGAGTAAATTTTAATTAGCTGTAGAATGACTTACTTTCTTCTAATAAATTATTCATGTCTGGAGATATTTCAACTATTGGGTATAAACTTCTCTGATAAACACCACTGCCTACTTCGGAGCAATTAACTGAATTTTCAACAAAAGCGCCTAGAATACCTCAGCCTGCCTCTAAGGGTGATGTGGTGATGTAATTCTATTCACTGGTAGAAAGCATTACAAGATCTGTTAGCTTCATTTTTCCCTCTAGTGTAGTAGGAATTGCATAGAATGGAGATAATGTCGTTTTGGAAAAGGAGGGGTGTGTGTGTGTGTGTGTGTGTATGTGTGTGTGTCTGTTTGTTGCTGTGCCCTCACTGACTAAATGTGCTCTTGTTAGATTTGTCACGAGTCACTACTGAAACTGCCTTTGCAAAATTATGACTGAGACAGTGAAAGAGATCTAACTTAACTGACTCCATCTTGCTTCTAACCTCCAAGCTCTCCTTGTTTATTCCTGGGTGTAGACTGAACTAACTTTAGGAGAAGCTTAGTTTATAGTTTAAACAAATAAGGTAACAGCCCTTTCCCAGAGCATACCCTCTTCTGGCCTGGGGACTAGATTGTCTTTGTAGGACTAACGTTAGCCGCAAGATTAGAAATTATGGTTTAGGAGTCCTGCAGCTGGATTACGGCCCTCCCTAAACGGCTCCTAAGATCAGTGCTTGAGATATTTTACAGATCCTGCACTTGATGGATCCGCTGGCACCACCCAGATCGATAAACTGGCTCCTCTGATCTTGTGGCCCCCACCCTGGAACTGACTGAGCGCAGGAAGACAATTTCCACTTCCTGTGATTCCATCCCTGGCCAATCAGCACTCCTGGCTCACTGGCTTCCCCCAATCACCAAGTTATCCTTAAAAACTCTGCTCCCCAGTGCTCGCGGAGACTGATTTGAGTAATAATAAAACTTCGGCTCCCGCACAGCCGGCTCTGCGTGAATTACTCTTTCTCTACTGCAATTCCCCCTGTCTTGATGAATCGGTTCTGTTTAGACAGCAGGCAAGGTGAACCCGCTGGGTGATTACACTACCGTCTAGTGGGGCTAAAAGGAGAGGGTAGATATGCAGCCCTCTGATTCTGAATTCTTGCTTTAAATTGAAGAATACAGGAATGAGGCTTATTTGCCCAGAGTCATTTCATTCACTGTCTTCATGCATAAGATCTTCAGCAAACTGAAATCAGGGCATTGAGCAAGTTCAGGACCTGAAGCAAGATAAAGGTGATTACCAGAATCAAGAATCCAGAAATGTGAAAAACCAAATAACGTCAGTATCTCTATCACTAATAATATATGACTAGTGCTACGTTACTTACTAGGGCTGCCATAACAAATCCCATAGGCGAGGAGTCTTCAACCACAGAAATTTATTTTCTCACAGTTCTGCAGGCTGAAGCCCAGGATGAAGGGGCCAGCAGGATTGGTTTCTCTCGAGGCCTCTCTCCCTAGCTTGCAGACAGTGGCCTTCTCCCTGTATCCTCACATGGTCGTCTCTGAGTGTGCACATTTGTTGAATATCTCTGTGTGTCCAAATTGCCTTTCTTTCTTTTTTTTTTTGAGACCAAGTCTCGCTCTGTTACCCAGGCTGGAGTGCAGTGGCGTGATCTTAGCTTACCGCAGCCTCTGCCTCCCAGGTTCAAGTGATTTTCCTGACCCAGGCTCCTGAGTAGCTGGGACTACAGGCCCACACCACCATACCGGGCTAATTTTTGAATTTTTCATAGAGACGAGGTCTTACCATGTTGACCAGGCTGGTCTTGAACTCTGGGTCTCAAGTGATCTGCCTGCCTTGGCCTCCCAAAGTGCTAGGATTGTGAGCCACTGCACCCAGCCAAGTTTCCTCTTTTTCTATGGACTCCTCCAGTCATACTGGAGGTGATTTAACTTACCTCTTTAGAGATGCTGTCTCCAAATACGGTGATATTCTCAGGTACTGGTGGTTAGGGCTTCAACATGGGGAAGTGGGGTGGGTAAGCGACAATTCGTTCCATGTCAGTGCCAGCTGCAGTAAAGCAGGCTGCTTTATTGTGTGTTTGGGTGGAAAACAGGACTCCTGTATTGAAACCAATCTGGGATTCCATCTGATTTCCTAGGAAAGTACTAGAAAACTAGAATCTGAAAATCTTATTTTAAATTTAATAAGAAGTTTATGTATTTTGTGGAAAATTTTTCCTAAAAAATGAAACATCTGTACAAAATATTTAGAAAGTAGATATGGTATTTTTGTTCTAAAGAAAAGATTTCAATTTTGGAAGTCAAATATTCATCATTTCAAATTTCAATTTTAAAGATAATTAGTAGGGGCAAAATAGCTAATAATTTTTAAAGCATGTGATTAAAAATATCATAATCTTATAAGTCTATCTTACAAGCTATTGTTATAGAAAAAAAGTGTGAATGGATTTTACAGTAATAGATATAAAGAATAATTTAGCTAATATAGTTGAAACAAAAGGGAACACATAAATGAATTTGACTTTCAGTTACATAGGGAAAAAAATTAAATCACAAAGATATCTTTGACTCCTCCAAGATACGGTAAAATAAATACGTGCATTTTTGCCTGAACAGGATAAATAGCACTATTGCTTTGGGGGTAATTAAGCTAGAGAATATCAGGGAAGGGTCTCAGCAATGTTGAACCCCATGGTCTTTCTTCAAAACTGGACCATCCTAAGAATAAGTACATCCCCCAACACAGAACCTAGATCTGCAGCATTGATATTTTGCCATAAAATACTTTTTGGTATTTCAAAAAGATATTGCCTATACTCCTCATTAATTTCTTCTTGAACAATTTGCTCAGCCAAGAAAAATTTTCCAAAGGGTCTACCAGGTTTATAAAGTTCATGCCACATTTATCTAGCTTATACTAATTAGTCCAAGTCACCTCGAATAAAGGTTGATCCTAAGTAAAATGTGAAATGCTTTTCCTTTGTCAGATTTCCCTCAGAACACCTCGTCCTCACCGAAGGACCATAGGCCGGGACTATCTCACCTGGGCCAGCCTTGCTGAGATCTCCTCCAAATAGAACTGCTTTTCTGCTCCAACCTGTTCTGATGCTAAAGGTTGTTCATGTTCACATTGTGATGCCTCGTTTACATATTAACTCTTCCAAATCTTTTGTAACAGTGCTTCTAAGAGTGTGATTTTTAAGGCTCCTGATAAATTAGTAAAAACAATTTCTTCTACGAGAGAGACCAAAATCGTTATACACAGTGCATCCCTAGTTATAGAGCTACACTTCACACAGCACTTCACATGTCATTCTTTTCCTGGGCCTCTTAGATTGTATTTAACACAACACCCTCAATGATTAGTTTATTTAAAGACGTTGGTTTGGTGATGAACCTTAGAAAGCCAAAGGGACTTTTCCCAGAGAAACCAAGCTCTTCAGCAATAAACTCTACTCCCTCCAAAGAGCAGCTTTTGGACAAAATTATTCCAGTGATCTGACAAATTCACGAGAAAGATGCATGCCTTTCTAACTCCCTTTGCTTGAGTAGTCACTGTCAATACAGCAATAGCAATAATCACTGAAAGAATGAGAACTTTGTGAAGAAGTTAGTAACCACCCTCCATCTCTACATTTTTGAGAAGGTAGCTTGAATGTTAGGAAACCACAGTGCAACTCTTCACGTTAATTTGTAGATGGAGATGCAAGAGTAAAATCTGAAATAATTTCTATTTCCTGTCATTCCTTAGAACTCCACAATTTCTGAGAATCCTACTATGAAACAGACAACAATTTTTCTTACTGTTTTCTAAATAAGCGATTACAGAGAAATTTGATTTATACTATTTCAGTAAATATTGGACACATTAATTGCTGGTTTTGAAATGTCAAGACAGAAACAAATCATTGACTTTTATTCTGTTTTGCAATAATTCAAAAAAAGGACAGTTTCTTTTTTTTTTTTTTTTTGCAAATTCCAGGGAGGCATCAACATCTGAAGTGGAAAGAGAAAGAACAAAATAAATCCAGTCAGACAAATGAAAAGATAAATTGTGTTTTAGGTAAAGCCATGCAAACTGTGGTAGTGCCATGGAATATTTGTTTATGTGGAACCATTGGAGGGATTCAACCTATAAGGACTGGGTTTCATCAGCTGCGTTCGTATGTAGCTGAGTCTGACAGCACTTAGGAGAAGACAATTAAAAGCCAAGTTGGATCACTGAGCAGTGCATGACAGCATGACTGGCTCCCAGGATTTATGTACCAGCTCCTGCCTTAAGAGCACTGCAGGCTTTCACTGAGGTCAATATGAACTATGGACATGAGATCCTGTTCACTTATGTGCATCTCTGAGCTATCACGATCTGTTCACCATCCGTCATACATAATTAATGGAATACAATGGCATATTCACTGATGCACTGTTTGATAACAGGCAGAGCTATTTTATAAGTATATACACATATAACTTGAGTATCCCCTATCTAAAATGCTTGGGACCAAAAGTTTTTCCGTTTTTGAATTTTTTCAGATTTGGGGATATTTCCATAAACATAATGAGATATCTTGGGGATGGGCCTCAAATCTAAATGTAAAATTCATTTCTGCTTCATATACATCTTATACACATAGCCTGTTTTTAATTTGAGGTAATTTTATATAATATTTTAATGATTTTGTTTATGAAATAAAGTTTTGACTGCAGCCCATCATATTAGGACAGGTGTGGAATTTTCTGCTTGTGGCATCATGTCAATGCTCAAAAACTCAGATGTTGGAGCATTTTGGATTCTGGATTTTTGAATGAGGGATGGTCAACCTTTACTTACATACGCGTATCTCCTCAAACACTTCTGGGTTGTTGAATAAGACTACAGAGGGGACCCATGTGCATGTCTAAACACTTAAAAGTCAAAAATGAATCTTACAGATTGCCAAATGAAATATATTCTATTGTGTTTATTCTTCTACTTTAATAAATATACCTTCAAAATGTCAAAATAAAAAATATGTAAATATTTATCATTATTGCTTATATAGGTCTGAAAGTCAGAAAAATAGCAATTGTAACTAGACTTAGTTATTAATGCACAAGTCCTAAGCATTAGGGTGTGGATCAGCAGCACCTGCTAAGTAAAAAAAATAAAGCCTACATCAAGCTGGGCACGATGGCTCATGCTTGTAATCCCAGCACTTTGGGAGGCTGAGGTGGGTGCATCACTTGAGTCCAGAAGTTCAAGAACAGCCTGGCCAACATGGCAAAACCCTGTCTCTACTAAAAATATTAAAAAATTATCCAGGTATCAGACGCATACCTGTAATCCTAGCTACTTGGGAGGCTGAGGTACCAGAATCCCTCAAACCCGGAAGACGGAGGTTGCAGTGAGCCAAGATCCTGCTACTGCACTCCAGTCTGGGTAATGGAGCAAGACCCTGTGGAAAGAAAGAGAAAGAAAGAAAGAGAGGAAGGAAGGAAGGAAGAAAAAAGAGAAAGAAGGAAAGAAAGAGAGAGAGAAGGGAGGAAGGGAGGGAAGGAAAGAAGAAAGGAAGGAGGGAAGGAGAGAGGGGAAAAAAAGCATAGATCATTTACAAATTATTATCTATGTATTGCAAATATTTGTCTATTTCATAAAATCTCTAATATGTTGCTATAATCAATATCTTCACACAATTTTTGTCCTAAAAATAGTAATGTTAAATTAGCAAGTTTTCTTGTGTGTCACTGTAATTTTTAAATTGTTTTTTATTTATCTCAGTTTGTAAAAAATCCACTTGACTGAGGAAGTACCAGCTGGAATTGTCACTGACATTTTTAAAGCAATACTTTGATTCAGAATTGATGTTCATAATTGAATATAATAGTCGCCATTCTATAAAATATTACCAAATATTTTACTTTCATTATATAACTCAACATCACAAAAAATAATTTTCACCACCTCTAGAAAACACTAGCCAAAATCATGTGTAAAAATTGGCCTGCCCTTCTCTCCTGTTACAGCTACACCTGCATATATAACAATGTAATTGTGTAATGAACTGTTTAGTATGTCAAAATTTTCTCCAGCTTCTGTGGGCAACTCTTGAGATACTATGCTAACTCATGAGAATCTCAGGGAACCACAGATTGCAACACGAAGAGAAGCAAAAATAAATAAATAAAACAAAACCAGACATTCAGTACCTTTTAGGAAATAATTATTATGAGAGAATCTATTGTGTCCATGAAGATGAATTCATTTTTCTTTTCTCTTACCTAAGTGATTCCACTGCTTATATCATCACTGTACATCAGAGAACATCTAACCGTGATGACTACGTTATCTCAGAACTGCAAGGCTTTTGGCTATGATCTGTCTGGAGATCCCAGACAGGAGATCACATCACTGGTGACCAGCAATGTAGCTTGAGAAGTGTCTTCCTGAATCTTGAAAAGCGTTAACATGAGTGTTAACGTGAGTTTGTGAACTGTGGGGCCCAGCTCCAGCTTCTCTTTTCAATGTCTAGGGTGCTGTAAGGTACACTGACTCTACACCATGGGTCTCCACCCATAGTCTATCTGTAAATTCCCAAAGGATGCTAAGGTGGGAGCATTTTCAGTGGCTCCGCTCTCGGCTTGGCAGAAGGCACTTGCCTTGCTCTAACTGTGATGTGCTCTTTTGCTCACTTTTAAAATTGCCAGCTGTTGTTAAGGTGAACCTGTGATCCTCTCTCCTGTTGGTTTTTATACATCAAAAGTGTTAAAGGGTAGCAGATTATATAGTTTAGTGGATCAAATATAGTTTCAACTCAACTGTCATGTTTTGCTGGTTTGGAAGCTTCCTCTGAATCAAGAACCTTTGCTTTCTGTGTGGACCACCTCTTCAAATGCGGATAGAGTGAGCCAGTGTGGAGCTCTGGGGACGGCAGTTCGCCTCAACCCGTCAGCCAGGGCACATGAGTCTTCATCATGAAGTAATGTTCATTTCCTCCATCACGGGGCCAGTATCTTGGAGTGTTGTTCCCAGAAAGACTTATCTCTTAGAGGCCAGCAGAGAAATGACTTGATATGAGTGCCATAGATGTGAACAGCTGTGCTTTTTTGCAAAATAAAGCCATGCATTTGCTCTTCTCTCAAATGTGAACCAATAATCATGTGAGGCTGAGATAAATAAGAGTTGACAAAGCTTTCTAAATTGTGTTCCAAGAGATACACCATTTCTCAAGGTAACATCATTAATGACGACCAAATAATCTCCCTTTGGCCTTGTAACTTGTTTGCGTTTCATTCAAATGCAAGCTACCTGACATTGAAAGACTGCCCACTTTTCAAATTAAAATGAAGTCATTTTATGAAGGTCTGTGTCAGGAGAGCACAGAAGAGCATTCCAGTATCCCTGACCAAATGTTATGTTGCAAGCCTGCGTAAGAATGAGCCAAATTGGTTTTATGTTTGTCAGAGCCATTGTTTCTCTTTCCGGTGGCTCAAAAGGGAGTTTGTTAGGCGCCTACTGAGTCATCAGGTCTGCAACTGAGAATGCTGACAGGATTCAGTCAATGTGCAAATGGGAAAACCCACTAGGTAAACTAGCTTAACTAGGGTTGTCCTGTTAGTTAAACAAAAACCCCCTGCTGTCAGTCAGCTTGTAAATAACTACATGATTACAAGTCTAGGAAAGGTACTTCCTGTAGCCCTCTAGTCCTATGTGCATCTATCCCCCTCATCTTTCCATGATGATGAGACCATATAAATAAGAACCGCAGCTTAAGCCTACAATTTGCTTGATTATTTCTAACTGTTTTCAATGAGTGGATGCATAAGTATATTCACTCTTTACTTTGTCATGACCATTTATAATCCTTAAGGAGTTAAAATCATTTTGAACTAATAGGATATTTGGATTTTTTAAAAAAACTTGATTTTAGATGTGAAAACATAAATTATTCAGAGGCCATCTAATGACAGTATGAGATATCAGTGGCCTTACTGAAATCAGTAAGAGTTTAGAAAACAAGACTAAATACCCATTTTATACATTAAAATACTATAATACATATAGGTATGAAGACTCTAGAATTTTATCCCAAAAACCCATCCACTTCCAGCTGAACAACAAAATTAAATCTTCCAATGAACAGTTCTAGGTTGCTCGAAGATTTTATTCTGATCTGAACTAACAGTTTTGTTAAAATGTACTATACAAAGAGAACTACTTGTTCCAGCACCTTCTGGGAAAAACTACAGGTTTCAAATGACAATAGGCACTTAATGGAAAAGTAACATCCCTATTTGCCCCTAGAAAAAAATCATGGAACTTCCTTGGTTTTTAGTCTTTCCCTCTGTAGAAGCTAGGCATTGACTTTTCTGAGATAATTTCAATATTAATTATTTATACTTTAAAAAAAATTACTAAAAATATTTTATAGTAATATTGGTGCATCTTAAATAACGATCCTCTGACCTTAGCTGAGTCGGGTTGCCACAATTAAGTATTTCATCAAATAGTCACACATACCTTTAAGAGAGGTTGGCTTTATTACCCTGCAAATTATTAGTTGATCAGCACCACACACCTCAAGTATATTATCCTGAAGGAATTCATTTGCATCAGGAGAGGGAAGAGGAGGGACTCAAGGTCTAAGATGGGAAATGGGAAATCCCTGCAGTTAAAAATTAAATGAAAAAAAAAATATTGATACCAGATGAAAAGTTTAGAAACATCATGCCACTCACATTGACCTATGACCTCACAGCCAATGTCAAGTTCATCAACCTGCAAGAAAGGAGGAAAATACAGACTCCGTGGAGAAAACTTCTTGCTGTAACTCATTCTGGATTTGAGAGTGTTGGGGAACACTGAGTAAAGCGTCTTTTCATTAAAATGCTTTAAGTCATTTCTCTCGCTGTTTATATTCTGGGGTCTTGACACGTTCTGTCAAAAAAATCCCCAAATGAAATCCTTAGTATGATTTTTTTGCCCCAAATACCAGGAAAGACTGCTTCACAACTTCACATCCCCAGACACCAAGCACAGCTCTCAGACTGTATATTAACAAACAATTCTGAATTGCTCTTTCTTGGCTAAACCTGCATTATTCCCAAAGAAAACTGGCAAAGTAACTGTAAGATTCACCTAACATCTTCCTTGGCTTATGTGCTTCCTGCCAGAGCTTGGTCAGTGGAAGCAACAAGTAACCAGATGTCAGCTCTGTGAAGTAATTAGACAGTCAGGTGGTGTTCTGATGAGATGGGACAGAGAAATCCTGGTCCAAAACACATTGGAGGGAAAGAACTCTAAGCCATAGTTCTTCCATAGAGCAGGTTATTATTCTGGTTCCTTTAATGATAATACAGTCATGTACTGCAAAATAACATCTCAGTTGACCATGGACCACGGATACAACAGTAGTCCCATAGATTATAATGGAGCCTGAAATTCCTATTGCCTTGTGATGTCATGGCCATGATATGGTCATAGCACAGTGCATTACTCATGTGTTTGTGCTGTATCTTAGTCCATTTTGTGTTGCTATAAAGGAATACCTGAGACTGGGTGATTTATGAAGAAAAGAAGCTTATTTGGCTTATGAACTGCAGGTTATATAAGAAGCATGGGTGCCAGCATCTGTTTCTGATGAGCATCTCAGGAAGTTTTAAACCATGGTCAAAGTGGAAGAGGGGAGCAGGTATCAGATGCTGCTAGGCGGAGCAATAGATAAAAAGGAGAGAGATGCCACACTCTTGAAACAACCAGCTCTCCTGTGAACCAACAGAGCAAGAACTCACTCATTACTCTGGGGAGGGCACCAAGCCATTCATGAGGGATTTGCCCCCATGACCCAGCCACCTCCCACTTGCCGTACCTCCAATATTGGGGATCAAATTTTGACATGAGATTTGGAGGGAATGAATATCCAAACTCTATTGGGTGACACTGGTATAAACAAACCTACTGCTCTCCCAGTTATCCAAAACTGTACAGTAATGGCCTAGCCTTTCACATTCACTCAGCACTCACTCACCGGCTCTCCCAGAGCAGCTTCCAGTCCTGGAAGTTCCATTCATTGTAAAATTCCTATTGCCATGGTAATAGGAATGTATGGTATACAGGCATACCATTTTTTAATCTTTTATATTATATTTTTACTGTACCTTTCCTATATTGAGATATGTTCAGATACACAAATACTTACCATGGTGTTACAGTTCCCTACAGTATTCAGTACAGTCACATGCTGTACAGGTGTATAGCCTAGGAGCAATAGGCCATACCATATAGCCTAGGTGTGTAGTAGGCTCATTATCTGGTTTTGCATAAGTATGCTCTATGATGTTCGCATAATGATGAAATCACCTAAGGATGCACTTCTCAGAACATATCATTATTGTTAAGCAGTGCATGACTGTAATAATTTATTGTGTTATTATCATGTTCCTGGCATGGTGCTCAGTGCTTCATTTTTTTATGGCAGCTGGATGATTTGAAGAAGTGGCTATGGAATAGTGGACATAGACTGAGAAGGCCCACTTTTAAATACCAGCTCTGTCACCAGCTGCTCTGTGGCCCAAGGCCATACCAGACTTCTCTGAGACTCAGGATCCTGTCTGTCAACTTTGTACATTAACACTTCCCTCACAAGACTGTGATGTAGATGACAAATTCCTTAGTGTGTGTGAAAGTGATTTATAAACTGTAAAGTGGTAGCCAAATGTCAGCAGTGACTTTGATTAACATTATGCAGCAAATGAGCACTCGAATAGAAACCACCATCCTGACAGCCAGGGCTATTTTTGTGGAGAAGAATGCTACTGATCTTTTTCTCAAGCTGAAAAAGCACTCCAGAACCTTCTTCTTGAGAAATAAACTCTAATAAAATTATAGTTAACAAATTATTTATTTTTGCACATCCAAATGCACATATATTTCTCTATTCAGAATAAAGCAAATGGTAGTTTCATCAGATGCTCTCCTGGAAGCCTATGAATAACTCAGAGTTATTTTCCTTGGGTCTGATGTGAGGCCAGCTCATTTCACAACTGATGCTACTGGGACATTACCCGGAAAGAGAAAGTGGACAAAGCAGGCAATTGCCCTTTGGTGATATTTTAAACTAGATAACCAAATTGTGATTCTGTGAAGTGATCTCTCCATTCTCCCGGCTCTGCCATGACTATTCCTTGAAGGACAGATCACAGAAGTGGAATATAATTGACTCGTGGGTGCAACATACCTTCTCTTCTTCTCTTTGGTACTATGCCTAGAAAGCTAGTTATCATCTGTTTTTCAATAACGAAGAGAGACACAGAGGCTTGATTTATGATGAGATAATGGCTAAGGTATTAGTTTCCTTTGTAGGTAATATTTTCTTATTTCTTATGTGAGAAAATACAAGAATCATATCAATAAATTGATATGATTATATCATGAACTCATTAATAGATTATATCATGTGAACTAATTAATATTTGTAAATGTGATTTTATTAAATTTTAATGATTCATTAGTTTATTTCTAAATAACAGATATTTATTTTCTCACAATTTCCATGGGTCAGAAATTCAGGAGTAGCTTAGCTGGGTGATTCTGGCTCAGAAAGTCCCATGATGTGGGTTAAAGAACATCATCTGGTGCTGCAGTCACTGGAAGGCTTGACTGGGGTGGAAGGATACCCTTCCAAGACCTCCCAGCTCACATGGCTCCTGACAAAAAGCCTGGATTCCAGGCTGGCTATTGGCAAGAGGCCTCAACTGCCCACCTCATGGGCCTCTCCATAGGGCTACTTGAGTGTCCTCATGACATGGCAGCTGGCTTTCCCAGAACAAGTGATTGAGAAAGAGAGAGTCCAAGAAGGAAACCACAGTGCCTTTTATGTCCTAGTCACGGGACATAGTGATGTGTCCTGTGAGGTCACACGCACCCTAAGTCTGTCCCTCTTGCTACATTCCATTCATTAGAAGCAAGTCACAAGTCCTGCCCACACTAAAGGGGAGGGGAGTTAGTCTCCACCTTCTAAGAGAGGATTGTCAAAGCATATGTGGACATATGTTTATTGCATCAACCTCAACTCTTTTATTCACTCACAATCTACATCTGATCTATGAGGGAGGCCTGTTGGTTATCCCTAAGAAAAAACCTAGACCCCTGCCCTCTGCCACTAATTCAAATGCTACTCTTAAGTCACTGCAATCTCTCGCTTTGCTGCCCCAGACCCTCAGACTCTTTTAAATACAGCAGTCAGATGGATCCAGTTAAAACCCAGCTCAGATCATATCACACTGCTGCTCACAACCCATCTCCCTCAGAGTAGAAGCCCAAGATCTGACAATGCTTTGTAAGGGCCGTACCACTGGCGGTGTCTTTAAACATATCTTCTACTTTTCCCCCTTCTTTAATTCTTTTTAATTTCAGCTGGTTGGGTCTCCAAAGTTAAGTGGAACATCAAGTAGGCACACATCCCCATTACATAAAGTTGAGTATCATTCTGCAAAATGATCAGTTGTCAGGAACATTAATATCATGGAATGGATGTGAGTAGGGAGATGCAAGATGAGGGACTCAAGGTCTAAGATGGGAAGTGGAAAATTCCTAAAGTTAAGACACGAATGGGAAAAATAAATATTTATTTCAGGTGAAAACTTAGCAACAGACAGTTTAGAGTGAATGAATGAAGAATTGAATTAATGAAATGGTAAATGTGCACAAGAGAGAGAGGAGAGAAGGAGGGAAGAAGGGGGAAGGCAGGAGAGGAAGCACAGAGAATGGGTGGAAACAATTTTAAAATGATATATTTAGAGCAAGGCTTGCTAATCCCTTTTAATTAAATTGAAACAGGAAGAGAACTCCTCAAAGTTTTCCCAGCCTTTCTTTCAGTACTTCCATACTGTACATATTGATTCCATCTCTCTATCAGGGGTGTTCAGGATCTCCAAGTTGCCCAAGTTTATCTGGTCTTGGGGATGCATGTAGATGGCTTTGTCTAGCTCAGTCAGTCTACAGCCAAGCTCTATGGGCTCATCGGGGCAACTGCTTCTGCACCTGTTTATCACCCCCCCATTCTCCTCCCCCAAAATGGCCATCCTTGATGTCAATCTGTTACACCTCTGTTACCTATTCAAGGCAGTTCAATGGTGACATTGCCTCATTTGGAACACTAAGAAGCAAACCTGGCTTTATTTTCTAATGCAGCTGAGAGCAGGCTCACAAGGATTCCACAGACATCAATTTCTCATCTACTGTATGTATAAGTCTATCTTCCAAGATGCGTGAATCTGCTGTACCTGGCTTGGGAACAGCAGTCACATTTGTTTCCAACTAAACATAAGAATTCTCATCGATGTTGTCAAAGAGCCCCAGGGTAAAACAAAGAGGGTCTCTTACCTCAAGGTGACAATTGTGAAATGAGTGGCTCTGAAAATACAGAGCAAAAGAATGGAGATCTTCTCAGACACAATGAAATCGTCTGAGACGGTCAGAAGACGATGAGATTGGAGTTGAGCTGTGAAGAGAAACGTAGAGTTCATGAAAATGGGAAGAGAGAAGAGGCAACCCAGAGAATACACTTAGCCTTCAGGGCTGCTGCTGGGTGTCGGCAGGGTCTGTTCTCCCTCT
Source organism: Cacajao melanocephalus (assembly GCA_963573385.1). Classification (NCBI taxonomy): domain Eukaryota; kingdom Metazoa; phylum Chordata; class Mammalia; order Primates; family Pitheciidae; genus Cacajao; species Cacajao melanocephalus. The sequence continues at coordinate 47,042 of CAUYLG010030801.1, forward strand.
TCCTCAAGTAAATATCAAAACCAGACACCCTTCAAAGGCATGTACCAAGGGGCAGCCACTTTGCTCTGGAGAACTGGGTGGGAGGGCTCAGTCTCTGGCTTCCTGGGGGATACAGGGGTATGCGTACTGTATTTTGAGGCATAAGCCCACAGTGAGGCAGCAGTGAGCATTTCTGAAGAGAGATAATACAGGAAGCATTTTAAATTGGAAAAAATATGTACACAAGAACAAATCACCAAACACTTTCAACCACCAACAAATCGAAATGAAGACTAGAAGTGCCAGAAGTTGGAGCGCAAGCTGTATATTTAGTAATCTGAAACTGGTTGCTGGAGAATTTCAAAAGAGCAACCTTGTATGGAGCTGTTACACTCAAGATTATATTTAGAAAATCAATTTAAATCTAAGCACATTTGCATATTAGAGGCTTCATGTGCGTCTGTTAACACAAAGACTGATGTGCTGGCGAGTGTAGCCATTAGGAATCCCAATATGCAAGATGCTTCAACTTCTCCCAAGAGGCCTTAGGACTTCAGCCAGGGAACCCAGAGCAAAGGAGAATCTTGAACCTAATGAGAGAGGGAATCTTGGAAATGAGTGTTGTGTTGCGCCATTGTGCCATCAGACCCTGCTGGCCTGACTTCGTAGGCTTTCTTCGTAGACTTGCAGGTAGCTCACCCTTTGTGTGTCTTTCCCATCCCTGTTCTCCCTAAGGGCCTTATGCAAAATGCCATTCCTTTGAGGCTTTGCTTGTGGGAATTAGATGTGCTGCTGAAGAGAAGTATGTTGTTTGCTAACAACCCGCAAGCAAAAATTTTAAAAAGAGGCTTTCTCTGAGTGCTGCTAACTCTAGTTAGCCCGAATAAAGGAACTCTATTAGAACCTGACGGAATTTACTTTGCACAAGACGTATCCCCATCTTCCTTCCTTTCTAAATCTAACACTCTGGCAAGCTTGTCCAACCCCTGGTCCAACACAAATTGGTAAATTTTCTTAAAACATTATGAGATTTTTGTGTGTGATTTTTTTTTTTTTAGCTCATCAGCTATCATTAGTGTTGGTGTATTTTATGTGTGGCCCAAGGCAATTCTTCTTCTTCCTATGTGGCCCAGGGAATCCAAAGGATTGGAGACCCCTGGACTATGGGGAAGCTTGTCAGTTTTCAGAGGCAGTGTGTCTCCCCCAAGGGAACATTCCATATTCAGTCACATACAAAGACTGAAATTTGGCTTTCAAGGGCTCAGGAAAAAAGCTCTGTTGTTTGTGAAGACCGCAATGCCTAGTGACTTAATTTTAGGCTTTGCTGTTTTGCAGTAATTTTTAAAAGTTGCTAAAGATGTTGCCAGAAAAGTAAGGGATGTAAAATTCATTTAATTCACTTAAGAACTTTATGCTCAAAAATTCTTTAAATAGTGGCTTCTACAATGGATCCTGAAAGTACTTTCTGGAATGAAACCAGATATTTTAATTTACTTGTAAATGTAATTTCAGGCTCGTCCTACTAGTGTGCCAGATAATAATGAATCTTATACTTGGAGAATATTTAAGCTCAGTACAAAGCAAATTGTTTTTAAGGCGAATGTCCATTGCTTTCTCCAACTGCCTTATTTTTCTATTGTATTTTAATACACTTTTTTGAATTTGGAGAAAATTAGAGATTGACATGCAGTCGTAAGAAATAATACAGAGAGATCATTGTATGCTTTACGCAGTTTCCCCCAAAAGTAATATCCTGCAAAACTTGAGGACAATGTTCCACCACAAGGATCCCTCATGTTATTCCTTGATAGCCGCACTGAGTTCCTTCCATTCTTATCCCCAGTTTGAACCCTAACAATAACGAATCTGTTCTCTTTGCAAGAATGTTGTGTCACTGGAATCGTGTAGCAGGTAACCTTTTGGAACTGGCTCCTTTTATTTTTTTTATTGAGCGTGGTTATCTGGACATCCCACCAGGTTGTTGCATGGATCGGCAATTTGCTCTATTACTGCCAAGTAGCGTACCATGGTGTGGACGGACCCCTCTGTTTCTTTATTATTTACCTGTTCAAAGACACAAGGGTAGTTTCCAGTTCTTTACTATTACAAATAAAACTGTCATAAACATTTACACATAATAGTATGAACATAAATTTTAATTTCTCTGGGATACTTTCCTAAGAGTGCTATGGCGAGGTTAAATGGAAGTTGCAGGTTTAGTTTTATAAGAAATTGCCAGGCCGGTTGCAGTGGCTCATGCCTGCAATCCCAGCACTTTGGGAGGCCAAGGCAGGTAGACCACCTGAGGTCAAGGGTTCGAGACCAGCCTGGCCAACATAGTAAAGCCCCATCTCTACTAAAACACAAAAATTCACTGGGCGTGGTGACGGGTGCCTGTAATCCCAGCTACTTGGGAGGCTGAGGCAAGACAGCCACTTGAACCCAGGACTCAGAGGTTGCAGTGAGCCGAGATAGCACCACTGTACTCCAGGCTGGGTGGTAGAGGGAGTCTCTGCTAAAAAAAAAGAATTGCCAAATAGCTGTGCAATTTTATATTCCCACTTATAATGTATGACTGGTTAAATTTTTTTGCATCCTCTCTGGTATTTGGTATTGTCACTTTTTTTTTTAATTATTATTATTATTTTAGCCATTCTGATAAGTGTTTAGTGATACCTCATTGAGATTTTAATTCATTTTCCTAGTGACTAATAATATTGAATTTTTGTGTATGATGGGAATTTTTTAATTTTATTTTTTTGAGATGGAGTGTCACTCTCACCCAGAGTGCCGTGGTGCCATCTTGGCTCACTGCAACCTCTGCCTCCTGAGTTCAAGCGATCCTCCTGCCTCATCCTCTGGAGTAGCTGGGACTACAGGCACCAGCCACCATGGCCAGCTGTGTTTTGTATTTTTCAGAGAGATCAGGGTTTCACCAGGTTACCCAGGCTGGTCTCAAACTCCTGATCTCAAGTAATTTGCCCAGCTCGGCCTCCCGAAGTGCTGGGATTAGAGGCATGAGCCACTTTATTTTAAGTTCCAGGGTACATGCGCAGGATGTGCAGGTTTGTTACATAGGCAAACCTGTGCCATAGTGGTTTGCTGAACCTATCGATCTGTCACCTCGGTGTTAAGCCCAGCATGCATTAGCTATTTTTCCTGATGTTCTCCCGTCCCCGGCACCCTCCCCAACAGGCCCCAATGTGTGTTGTTCCCCTTCCTGAGTCCATGAATATTGAACATTTTAAAAATGTGCTTATTTGCCATCTGTACACATCCTCTTTGGTGAAAATTCTCTTCATGTTTTTGCCCAAGTACTAATTGTATTGTTTATTTTTTTACTGTTAAGAAAATTTCTTTATATATTCTAGATACTATTCCTTTGTTAGATATGTGGTTTTATATATATATATTTTTTTCCCCAGACTGTGGGAGAAACAGTCTTTGTCTCTTTAACAGGGTCTTTTGCAGGGTGAAAGTTTGCAATTATTTATTTTTGAGACAAAGTTTCGCACTTGTTGCCCAGGCTGGAGTGCAATGGCGCGATCTCGGCTCACTGCAACCTCTGCTTTCCAGGTTCAAGCGATTGTTCTGCTTCAGCCTCCGGAAGAGCTGGGATTGCAGGCACGCGCCACCACGCCAGGCTAATTTTTTGTATTTTAAGTAGAGATGGGGTTTCTCCATGTTGGTCAGGCTGGTCTTGCATTCCTGACCTCAGGTGATTCACCCGCCTCAGCCTCCCAAAGTGCTGGGATTACAGGCATGAGCCACCGCGCCTGGCAAAAGTTTTTAATTTTTATGTCACCTAATTTGTTCATCTCCTTTATTAATTATGCTTTTAGTGTCAAATCTAAGAACTTTGCCTTGTTCTAGATCTCAAAGATTTTCTCCCATTTTTTTTCCCTAAACGTTTAATCATTTTATGTTTTACTGGGATCCATTTTAAATTAACTTGTATATAAAATGTGAGATTTAGGTTAAGGTTCATGCTTTTGCATAAAGGTGCCCAATTGTTTCAAACACCATTTATTGAAAAGGCTATTTTTCCTCTGTTGAATTTCTTTTATATTTTCGTCAAAAATCAGTTGGGTATATTTGTGTGGGTCCATTTCTAGGTTTTGTGTTCTATTCCATTATCTATGTATCCACTCTTGGCCAATACCACACAATCTTATTTACTATAGATATATAATAAGTCTTGAAATCATGTGGACTGATTCTTCTCATGTTATTCTTCAGCGAAACCGTTTTAGCTAATTTCACTAAAACGGTTTTCCTTTGCCTGCCCCTGTAAATTTTAGAATGATCTTGTCTATGTCTCTACAAACAATCTTGCCGGAACTGTTATAGAAATTTTGTTAAAACTGTATGTCAATCTGTAAATAATTGCCGTCTTTACTATGATGAGTCTCCCAATCCACCAACATACTATGTCTTTCAATTTATTTCGATCTTTGATTTCTTTCACCAGCATCTTGTAGTTTTCAGTATAGTTTTGCACACTGTATTAGGTTTACAGCTATTTCATTTCTCTAAGTGACTGTAAGAGATAATGTTAGTGTCAGCCCCCTGGTGTTCATTGCGTGTACGTAGAAATGCAATGAGTTTTTATGTTATACATCCTGCAATTTTGCTGAATTGGCTTACTAGTTCTAGGAGGGTTGTTGTTGCTATTTGTAGATTCTTTGGGATTTTCTATATAGACAATGATGTCATCTGCAAATAGGGACAAATTTTTTGTAGGTACTCCTTACCAAGCTCAGGAAGTACTTCTCTATCCTTATTTTTCTGAGGTCATTTTTAACATCATAAATGCATGTAGAATTTTGTCAAATGCTTTTTGTGCATCATTTGATATGATCATGTGATTCTTCTTTCTTGGCCTGTTAAGATGAATTACGTTGTTTGATTTTCAAATATTGAAACAAACTTGCATCTCTGACTTAAACTCCATTTGTGGTGGTATATAATTTTATATGTATTGCTTAATTATATTTGTGAATATTTTGTTAAGGATTCTTTAGTCTATATTCATGAAGGACATTGGCCTTTTGCTTTTGCTTTGGTGCTGTCTCTGTCTCGTTTAGGCATTAGGACAGTACTAGCTTTATAAAATGAACTGGAAAGGCTTCTCTTCTATATTATGGAAGAGTGTGTAGAGTTGATATTAATCCTTCAAACCAGCTAATAAAACCATCTAGACCTGGAGATTTGGGCGGGGGGAAGAGTCTTTAAATTATGAATGCAGTTTTTCTCATAGTTATAGGAGTATTCAGGTTACCTATTTCATACAGGTGAGTGATAGCAGTTTGTTTTTTTTTTAAGTAGTTTGTTTCACCTTAGTTGTCAGATTTATGTACAGAATTGTTCATACCATTCTCTTTTATGGATTGGATGTCTGTGGGGTCTGTAGTCGTGTTATCCGTTTTATTCTGGTTACTGGTAATGTGTGTTCTCTTTTTTTGGCCAAACTTGGTAAAGATTGGCCGATTTTATTAATCTTTTCAAAAAACAAGCAATTGGTTGCTCTATTTTTCTGTTTTTAATTTCATTCATTTCTGCTGTAATCTTTATTATTTCCTTCCTTCTTCTTGCTTTGAATTCATTTAGCTCTTTTTTTCTAGGTTCTAGAAATAGGAACATGAATTGTTGAGTTGAGACTCTTCTTATTTCGTAATGTGAGCATTTAGTTCTACTAATTTTCATCTCAGCACTGTGTTAACTATGTGCCATGAATTTGGAAATATTGTATTTTCATTTTCATTCAGTTCTGTATGTTTTTTTTTAATTTCTCTTGAAATTTCCTCTTGGATCCGTAGGTTACTTAGCAGTGTGTTGTCTGGTTTCCATGTGTTTGGTGGTTTCTCTATCTTTCTGTTATGGGATTCTAGCTGATTCCATTATATTCAGAGAACATACTCATTAGTGTTGCCAACTGCCATTTTTTTCTGTTGTATTTAAAATCCATACAGTTTGGCCGGGGGTGGTGGCTCACGCCTGTAATCCCAGCTCTGTAGGAGGTGGAAGCTGGCGGATCACCTGAGGTCCGGAGTTTGAGACCAGCTTGCCCAACATGGTAAAACCCCTTCTCTACTAAAAATATAAAAATTAGCTGGGTGTGGTGGCGGGTACCTGTAATCCCAGCTACTTGGGAGGCTGAGGCCGGAGAATCACTTGAACCCAAGAGGTGGAGGTTGCAGTGAGCCGAGATTGCGCCATTGCACTCCAGCCTGGGCAACAAGAGTGAAACTCTGTCTCAAAAAATAAAGTAAAATAAAAACCGTATTGTTTAATCATATATGCTCTTTTATAAGAAGAAGAAACAAATGTGAAATTATAAATGTTCAGTTGTAATCATTTAAAAAATATTTCTTATAAGATAAAATTAGTGTAAGAAGTTCTTTCCTGAACATGATTAGCTACATTATGGGGAAAAAATTCTAAATGAAGTCATATAAAAGTTATCATTTATATCTGCTAAAATTTTGAGAAACACTTTATATATTATTAAAACAAATGCTTTTCATAATTGGATTTTAGTAAAATCATGATGTAATTTTAGTAAAATTATAGATATTCTGTCAGGAAGAAACTGTAAGAGCTTTATCCATTTTTAAGGAAAATATTCTAAGCCATTTTCATAAAGAAAATGTTTATACCCTAGTTTTGTTTGTTTCTTTGTATAGATGGGTATTTACAGGGTTCAAAGATAAATTTGAGGTTACAATATTGATTTGACTCATTCTGTCATAATTAACTTGATGTAGTGAATCTAGACTCACAGTTAGGAAATAAAATACTCAGAAAAAAATATCCATCTATTCTTAATTAATTTATATCCGCATTTAAGCTGTTTCTTCCAGTTATCATCAAATTAACTTTTTGAATATCTCATTAATGTCTATGTTTTCATGTCTTGAAACATTAACTTCATACCCAAGACAGTGGAAAACAGGAATATAAACATTTGGATCCACTGGAATATTTTCAAAGCCTTCTATCAACTTACCTTCCTACATCTTCAACTTTGTTTCTTATTATCTACCATTATGATTTTACAGTACTGATCATTGTCTCCTGCCTCATGATTTGCTCATTTCTACTAGTTTGCTTATCATTCTTAGAATTTCCTCGCAAGCCCTCTCTGTCTTCCTCATAAAGACTTAATTTAAAATTTATCTTCTCTAAGATGCTCTTAAACAGGGACAGGTATTCTTTACAGGGGCACCTGATTGGGTAAATTTACACCAACTACTCCCATCTTGATCAAGTGTATTTTCCTTCATGATAAAATTACTTCTCAAGATATCCATGTTTCTATCAACTTCCCAGCACATATACTAATCTTCACCTTACCCATGAGTGAGGGTGCCTTCCCTGGGCTAATAGGATGGAGTAGAGGTGGGAGACACTGAGAAGAGCCTTGGTGCACAGGTGATCATATCTTCAACTGGAACATTGACAGACATCTGGTGATTGGCAATCCTCAATGCGTGGCATCCAGAGAAGCAATTAACTGATGACTCTTTGTTTCCACAACATCCCGATATGTTTTATGCTTGCTTTCTTACTCCTTCCCTGTCTCCAGACCTGTTCAATCTTTTTACACAGTATCTTAAGATTTGGCAAATTTATTTGTCTAATATTCCTTAGCATACTTCTATCACTTAGACACCTGCTTTGGTTGCTTAATAGCTGAGTGTTTGCAGCCTTTGTTTCTGGTTCTGCAGTCAGTGACTCAAGTCTGTCTTAATACCATGGAGGAAAGATGAAGACCTCAGCATATGAGTAGGGAAATTTATGCAAAACTTGTTGAAATTATCACCCAATGAATCCAGTATCCCTTTGCACATTAAGTTGTCAATACGAAAGTACTGAACTCATATTTTCTCTCATTTTATTTCTCTTTGTTATTCTTTCTCCATGCCAAATCAACAAAACCAGTTGAGATAATTCATGATAAAAATATATCACAAATATATGCATTTCATTATTATGATTCTCATGCTAATACTGCTAATACTAAGTGTAAGACACTGGGCTAGCTGTAAAGAGAAGGAATCGAGAGGTGATTCTGCCACAGGTTCTTTTCCTACATTGCTTTAAAGCTCCACATAGGAGGGAAGAGGAGATAAATATAAATTTCTGTGACAGAAGGTAGTAATGAATGATATGAGAAAGACAGAAAAGTATTATGAGCAGACACAGAAAAAGGGAATCTTTTCCAGCTGAGGGCATGAGAGAAGATTTCTTCTAGGAGATAGTTTCTGAGACTTGCACTTTAGTATTATTAATAAGACTAAGACATTTAGAGATAGGGAACAGGTATTTCACAATGAAGAAAGATTGTTCTTTTCATGCATAGTAATTGATCACTTACTATGAGCTAGAAACAGGGACAAAGAAATAAAATATTAAATGACTTTTGCATCAAATTATAAATAATTCAATTTAGCTAGGACAACAGATTGTACAAAGGCATGGTGGGCAATATGGAGTAAAAGTTGTATACGTGTAAATAAGATTATTGAGGTAAGAATAGGCACTTACTGATCTGACCCTTTGCAGGGCGTGTTTCCTCAGCACTTACTGAATTTCAAGCTTCTTTTTGGCTAGGACTTTTTCTCCTAAGCATGTCTTTCAAAAAGAATAATCAAATTGCTCAATAGAGCATAAGTAATAATTATCTGTCTACTCTTGACGAGCTTATAAATGGGGGTAGATTTACTGATCACATGTATTCACTTTATGTTTGAGTGTTTTAGTTAATGTTTTATTCCATTTTTATTACTTTGTACTCCACAAATCTGTTAAGACTGATTGCATATTATAAAATGAAGATTGTATTTCATAGACTATCAGTTCACGTGTTGTGACAGAGAAATTCAAAATAATGATGACATAGATAAACAGAAGTTTATTTCTCTCATGCAGGAGTTGGGATCAATGGTCTAGAACTGGTGTGGGGCTGGGCCATCCTCAGGGGTCCAGGTTTCTTACACTGTGTTGCTCTGACTTCCTGGTCACACCCCCACCATGTGATGTTGAAGGTGACTGCTCTATCCACCAGCAACATATCAGGAATCCAGCATGAGGGGAAGGAGGGAGAGGTGGGGCCATATTCTTTCCTTTTAAGGAAATGCTTTTGCACGTGTCACTTCAATTTTCATTCCCTGGTTTAGAAGTTAGTCACACAGCCGCCCTCAGCTGCTGCTGCTAGTGAGGCTGCAAAATGGGGTCTTTGACTGAACATCCATATGGCCAGCTCAAATGTGGCATCCAACTGTTAAAAGAAAAGAGTACACTGAAGATTGCCAGGAGCTAATGGTTTCTTTCATAATTACCTATTAAGGTTATGTAATTTCATTAATAAAAACTTTTTGCACCTTTTTCCATCCTCCAATTTGCCAATACTATTTTTTTTCTTATGGAGAAAACAAATATAGATACCACACAGAAACTCAGCGTTGCAATTCAATTCCAGTGCAAATTTAGAGAATTAATGAACAACAAGAAACCACTTATGCATAAGTAAAGAGGTCACAGTTGAGCTCCTGTTGAGATAAGAAGATGGAAGTAACAGTTTTAGTTGGAAAGAAACTGCTCAAGACTAGGCAGGACCAGAGGAGACCCTAAGATTGGCGAAGTCAAGCGGGACTGCTGAGTTAAAGTTGGCAACTTTCATATTCACCACAGCTGTTGTTCTGCACCAAAACATGTATGTGTTTATGAATGTAAGTAGAAGTTCAAAAGAAAGAACAAAATTATATTATAAAAGAAAGACAGGCTGGGCACTTGTTCAACATATCAGGAATCACAGAGGCTTCAGACTAGAAATAGGAGATTTAATGAATAATACTGGATTGCCAAGTTTAATAGAGCACTGGAGTAAAATTTTATTAACTCAAGGTCCAATACTATGTTAAACTTGGCAATCAAATTAGAAAGTGCATAAAATTTTCAGTTAAGGCAAGATGGATTAGAATAGAGCTGTTTCTGCATAAAATATTTGTTCAAAATCTATATGTACCAGGTACCCAACAGAAGTTGAAACAGGCAATATTCTTGTCCTTGAAAACCTACAACATACAATCCAGAATTTAGGATTTTTGAGATTTGGCATAGGGTGACATATAATCTGGTCATGATCTACTGAGGTACAACAGCACATCCTTACAGGGCAAAGGTTACAGTTTTCATTTTGTTGGGAAAGTTATGCAAGTAAAGAAAAGAGACTTGGAATGTTGTCATAACTTTTAAACACTTAAGTTTTTAAAAACTACTTCTCTAATGAAGACATATGACTACTTAGGTACATAGATAATCAAGCAGTTCAAGATATACCCAAAGGAGTCTCTCTCTAAAAGTACCTTCCTCCCTTACTGAATTAAATTCAGCAAATTTAATTCCTATCAACTGAAGCTTTGGGGAAGATGGACCTATTGGCTTTCTTTTCTTTATATATTCATTGTTAAAGCACCTAAAATTTATTTGCAATTTTATTAACCAACTTACACATATTTGCTATAGTAAATTAGAAGAAAGCAAGCAATGAGAATAAAGAAAATTAAATCATGTAAAGTTCTATCAGCAATTTCACCATCCAATGATAATATTATTTTGTATATACTGAGAATTTTTCTAAACATTGCATATGATTAGTTACATCTATAGTCTATTTTTCTGGCCTTTACCCAGCAAGTTTTTAAATAAAATATTTTATACTGGAAGAATTTCTATGACACCTTTTAATTTTAGCTCTTATGTACCAAAAATAACGATGACAGAATCTCTCACATTTGCTCAACAGTTACAAAACTGGAAATCAAAGAATCCTAGAACTTCCTTTTACTTTCTTTTGTAAAGTAATTTAAAACTTATAGAAAATCCCAAGAATAACACATAGATCACCTATAACCTTTACCCAAAATTCAGCAAATTTAATATATTGCCTGTGTTAGTTCACTTGCGTTTCTCTAAAGGAATATCTGAGACTGGATAATTATAACGAACAAAATTTTATCTGGATCACAGTTCTGAAGGCTCTACAAGTATGGCGCCAGCATTGCTTTTGATGAGGACCTCAGGAAGCTTCCAGTCATGGCAGAAGGCAAAAGGGAGGCGGCATATCATATGGAGAGAGAAAGAGCAAGAGAAGGAGAGAAGGGGGAGATCCCAGACTCTTTTTTAGCAAGCAGATCTCCTGTGAATTCATTACTGCAGGGAGAGCAGCAAGCCATTAAGGAGGGATCGGCCCCCATAATTCAGGACCTCCCAGCAGGCCCCACCTCCCACATTGGGGATCACATTTCAGCGTGGTATTTGGAGGGGACAAACGTCCAACTACATCATTGCCACATTTGCTCTATCATTTTCTCTTCCATCTCTGTGTCTGTGCATGCACACACGTTTGTGTATGTACATATGTAAACATACATATGTAAATGTAAACATAATATATGTGTGTACATTTTTTTCTGAGCTATTCAAGAATAGGTTGAATACACCATGCCATTTACCCTTAATAATTCAGTGTGTATTTCTAAGGAACAAAGTTATTCTCTATTGGAACAGTAGTGTAGTTATCAAACTCAGGACATTAACATTGACACAAGACCTTTATCTGATCTACAGTCCACATTCTATATTGCCAGTTGTCTGGCCCTTCCTTACATCTTTTTCCCTTCAAACAAGGTCCAGCCCAGGACCATGTGTTGCATTTCATCCTCGTGTCTCTTTAGTTTTCATCAATCTGGAATAGGTTTATTTCTCTTTCATTACATTGACATCTTGGAGAACACCAGCCAGTCATTTTATAGAGTGACTCTCAAGATAGATTTGTCTGGCCCTGCTAATTTTAATAGGTAGGTGGTAACAAGCACCCTCCAGGACAAAATGGAGGTATTTTTGGCAGCCTGAGGCGCACAAGGCTAAGAACAAGAGGGAGCATGTCACAGATGAGGAAATGAACAAGGCTCCGTGTGACCTGCTCACCACTTGTGAAATTGAAGGGCTGAGGGGGAAGCAAACAGTGAGACCAGGCAGGACAGCCACGGTGAGGTGCTGAAGGGTTTCGACCGTGAACTTGATTCTGAAAGCACTGGGGATCATTGGGGAATTTCGGTCAAGGATATAATAATGTTTGTTTCTGAGAAAGACAGTGTCTTAAAGATAATTTAGTGACTAGATCTGAGAGCACAGCAGAGCGGGTAGAATTCTGTTAAAATTATTGTGATGGGAGGAAGACTTGGGGTGAAAACATGCAGCATATTGGGATAAATGTTGTAGAAAATGGAATGACCTGGTGATTTGGTGTATAGAGTGACGAACAGGAAGGGCCAGGGTGGCAGCTGGAATTCTGTTGTGTGTGCTGAATGTCAGGTGTGTGATCTCCTAAGGCTGGAAATGGGATATAGGGGAAGCAGCTTGGAGGCAGAAGAGGCTGAACACTGTTTTGGATGTGGTACATTTGAGATCTCTATGGGACATTCAAGGGGAGCTGTCTTCCAGAATCTGAGGAGGGAGATTTGTGCCAGAGATGCAGATTTAGGTGTCATCAACTCACAGTCACTGAAACCATGGCCTGGAGGAGATCCCTGGGAGAAGGAAGCCTGCTGGGATGGGGAAGACCAAGACTAGGGACACAGGACTGTCTGGAGGTGTTGAAGGCCCTGCTGCAGGTGGAGAACCACAAATTAGGACCCCAAGAGCGGGTAGGGCGACTCTTCCAGCAGCATATTATTGCTCAGGTTTGTGAAAAGTGAAGCAGGTGGTTCAGTTGAACAAGGGGTGCAATGTAGCCAGATGGCTACAATACAGAGCAATCCAGGAAAGGCATTGGGATTACTGGCATGGGAGTCACTGAAATGATGGATAACAGACTCTATGCTATGTGTTGAAGGAGGAAAAGATAGATGAGCCTGAAAGATGAGTGTTGGGGCCTGGAAGTCTCCATGGGTTAAATGACAGATGCAGGACCTGAATCTGAGTGAAAATGAAGGTGTTATAAACAGCAAGTGGAAATCAGAAATGGGAATGTTTGTGGCTTCAGAATTTCTTAAGTTTTCTTCTGGGTGATGACCAGTGCAGGGACAGCTGACAGATGGGAGTCGAGGTGGAGTGAAGGCGCGAGTCCTCGAGGGCAAGGCGATAGAGTGGGTGAGGCATCTAGCCTCAGATGCATCGTCCTCGGGGGCAATGAAAGCATCTGGATGGAGATGAGTCTTGGAATGGAAAGTGAGTCTATGGGCACCCGATGCTGCAGTGAGGATGAAAATGAGGGGAGACAGATGGCTTACAGGAAGCAGGAGGAGCCAGCGTGTGGAAATAGCCCTAAAGGGGGAAAGGCTGCTGGCCACCTCCAGGGCAGCTTTACTATATGTCGGGGAATAAGGTGCCTCCATTGCCAGGATGCAAGACAAGAGTCGGGCAGGACAGTGGCCCCAACAAAGGTGAAGCCACCATTGGAGAACACCTGGAGAACTGGGCTTTCAGAAGGCAGCTGTTGGTGCGGGAAGGAGGCAACAATGAAAGGCTGTGTACTGTAAGGCTAAGAGTAAAGGAGGATTATATTTTAATTTAAGAGTAATAGTGGTGAAATGAGGTCCAACGGGGTGTTTCTCACTTTTCTCATCAGACCCTTTATTACCAGAGGCAGAAATTATAAACTTCATCATATCAGGAAAGAGATCATAACAATAAGATTATTAAGCACTTGAATAAAATAACTGAATTGAAAAATACTTATTTATATTAATATAAGACTATGACACAGATTACAATCAGAAATGGTGGGAGAGAGAGGCACCCAGATTGGGCACAGCCAGTGGCGATGGGACTAAAGGGGAAAGGTCTAGAACTCACTGTTCTGTGCAGCAACCACTGGCCTTACATAGGTAAACAAACTTAAATTTTAATTAACGATCTTGAAAATTCAATTCCTTGCAGCACTGCATGCCAAAGAGTCAACAGCCACAGGTGGCTGTGGCTACATACTGGGCATGGCCGACACCCGACATCTCTGTCATTACAGAAAGTGTTGACGGCATTGCTCCAGCAGGGGAATCTTGCTTGTGTCAGGGTGGGCCCCAGTTCTCCTGGGGTGAGGATTCCTGGACATCTCATTGCTCTAGGGACCCAGAGAAAAGAGAGGGACACAGGAAGGCTACAAATAAAGTTCTCATCTCTTAGTCCCAAATTAGCCTAAAAAGTCAAGCTTTTCTGCTCAGTAGAGTGAAGCAAATATTGGACTGGAAGGCAGAAGATTCAGTTGAGTTCATACGTGCCTTGAGTATGTCACTTAGCATGTCTGATTTTTAGACTTTATCTACGTAAATTGAGTATAATAATATTAATACCTCACAGTGGCCATGAGGATTAAATTTTACCTATTGTATACAATGACTGATTAGCTTAACAAACCCAGGACTGTATAAGCATGAGGACTGATGCTGGTGATGTTGGGAGAATGAGCCAATGAGGTTCTAGCAGTTCTCTTTCCCAATCCACCAAGCTCAATGCCCCTCTAATCACCAAAGGAAAAAGATATGACGGGTATATTGATCTATGAAATGATTTTACCATTGCCCCTCATTCCTACCTCCATTTAGATATCAAAACCTTTAAAGTATAAATTTAATGGTAGATGTGCCATATAAGTAAAAATGAGTGTCAGTGTATTCAACCAAGAAATGTAGGTAAGTGGTTTAGTTTTCTCTCTTCTGACTATGAGGAACTAACAAAAGGGGCGGAAGGGATTGGGTGAAAGATAAGATTTAGATGATGCTTGGAGAAGACACATTTTACAAACCACAATTTTGTTTAAAGTAGGGTGCATTTACCTGCTCCTAAACAGAGATGAAAAACACTGTGCATTTTTGTCAAAAAGCTGTGCATGTGGGCAGATAAACTGTACGTGATTTATAAACATTGAAATGGGTAGTAGTCTGTTTTCATTTAAGGAAATGCTTATTGAACTTTATTATACTTTGCTATTCAGCATCTCCTGCAGATAGCTATCCAACTTTCAAGTACAGAGACACAGCAAAAAATATCAATATAACTAAGACTAAGAAAAGCAGCTCCTAAAACAATGCAAAAAGGGTCCATATGGAATCATGGCATGGTGTATTAGTCCATTTTCATGCTGCTGATAAAGACATACCTGAGACAGGGCAATTTACAAAAGAGAGAGATTTAATTAGACTTACAGTTCCACATGGCTGAGGAAGCCTCACGATCATGGTGGAAGGTGAGGAGGAGCCAGTCACATTTTACATGGATGGCAACAGGCAAAAAGAGCTTGTGCAAGAAAACTCCCCCTTACAATAACCATCAGATCTCATGAGATTTACTCACTATTACTAGAAGAAATGAGAAAGACCTGCCCCTATGATTCAATTACCTCCCACCAGGTCCCTCCCACAAAACATGGGAATTCAAGATGAGATTTGGGTGGGGACATAGCCAAACCATATCACATGTTATAAAAGGTAATGGATTCACACAAATATGATCAACTGATTTTTGGCAAAGGTGCAAAGGCAATTCGATAAAGGAAGGATAGCCTTGGAGCTGGAGCAATTGGTGGTAAAGGCAGTTGGATTTCCATTATGGAAAGTCCAGATTCTCTTGAATTACTATTTAAGGTATGAGAGCAATTGGACATCCATATGCAAAAAAAAAAAAAAGAGCCTCAACCTAAACCTCATACCTATACACAAATTAGGTCAATATGGATCATAGACTTAAATGTAAATTTTAAACCTATAAACTTTTAGAAAAACAAAATAGGAGAAAATATTTGAAGTCTAGGAGTAGGTAGTGCCTTCTTAGATTTGACACCAAAAGCATGATTCAGAAAAAGAAAACTGATAAATTGGACTACATCAAAATTAAAAACATTTGCTCTATGGAAGACTCTCCTAAGGGAATGAAAGACATGCTGCAGACTGGGGGAAAATATTTGCAAACCACATAGCCAACAAAGGACTGGTTCCTGGAAGTTACAAAGAATTCCCAAACTCAGCAGTCAGAAAACAAACAATCCAATTACAAACTGGGCAAAAGACAAGAAGAGACATTTAACTAAAGCAGACATACAGGAGGGGTGCAGTGGCTCACACCTGCAATAATCTCCCAACAGTTTGGGAGGCTAAGGAGTGAGGATCACTTGAGCCCAGGAGTTCAAGACCAGCCTGAGTAACATGGGGAGATTCCCATCTTTACAAAAAATAGTTTTTAAGATTAGCCAGGCATAGTGGCACATGCCTGTGGTCCCAGCTACTTGGGAGGCTGAGGTGGGAGGCTAGCTTGAGCCTGGGAGATTAAGGCTGCAGTGAACTCTGATTGCACTACTGCATTCCAGCCTGGGTGACAATGAGCCCCTGTATCCAAAAGAAAAAAAGGATCTATAGAGGGATAATAAGCATATCAAAAAATGTGCAACATCATCAGCAATTAGAGGAGTACCAATTAAAACCAAAGTGAGATATCAATACACACCTATCAAAATGGCTAAAATTAAGCATAGTGACAGCACCAGTTGCTGGCAAGGATGTGAAAAAACCAGATCACTTATACATTGCTGGTAGGAATGGAGAATGGTAGAGCCACTCTGGCAAACAGCTTGGTAGTTTCTTATGAAACTAAACTAAATACAGATATCATATATTATTTGTCCGTTCTCACACTGCTATAAAAAAACTACTAGAGGGCTGGGTGTGGTGGCTCATGCCTGTAATCCCAGCACTTTGGGAGGCAGAGGCAGATGGATCATGAGGTCAGGAGTTTGAGACCAGCCTGGGCAACATGGTGAAACCCCATCTCTACTAAAAATACAAAAATTAGCTGGGTGTGGTTGTGCACACCTATAGTCCCAGCTACTCAGGAGGCTGAGGCAAGAGACTCACTTGAACCCAGGAGGTGAAGGTTGCGGTGAGCCAAGATCGTGCCACTGCACTCAAGTCTAGGTGACAGAGCAAGACTCCATCTCAAATAAATAAATAAGTAAATATATAAATAAAGATACTACCAGAGACTGGGTAATTTATAAAGGAAAGAGGTTTAATTGACTCATAGTTCTGCATGGCTGGAGAGGCCTAAGGAAACTTACAATCGTGGTGGAAGGCAAAAGAGAAACAGGCACCTTCTTCACAAGGGGACATGGGACAGAGTGTGTGTGAAGGAGGAACTGTCAAATACTTACAAAACCATCAGATCTCGTGAGAACTCACTATCACAAGAACAGCATGGAGGAAACCACCCCCATGATCCAGTTACCTCCCACGAGGTCCCTCCCTTGACATGTGGACATTATGGGGATTACAATTAGAGATGAGATTTGGGTGGGGACACAGAGCCAAACCATGTCACCATACAATCTAACAATCTGAATTTTGAATATTTATACCAGAGAAATGAAAATTTGTCTTCATATACAATCCTGTACCTGAATGTTCATAGTAGCTTTTTCTGAAATCTCCAGAAATTGGAATCATCCCAGACATCCCTCAACAGATAAGCAATGCCCCTCCCAAAGATGTCCACATCATTATCCCTGGAACGTGTGAATATGCTATGGTATATGGCAAAGGCAAATTAAAGTTCCATGAAATTAAGATTGTTCATCAGCTGTACTGGAAATGGGGAGATTCTCCTGGATTTTCTGAGTGGTGCCAACGGAATCTGAAGTGTCTTAATAATGGAAGAGGGAGGCAGAAGAGGAGGTTGGAGTGTTGTCAGGTGAGAAAAGGCATACCCTGTTTTTGCTGGTTTTAAAGATGGAGGAAGAGGCCATGAGCCAAGGAATGCAGCAGCCTCTGGAAGCTGGAAAGGGAAAGGAAATGGATTATTCCTAGAGCCTCCACGAGAAACACAGCCCTACCAACTCCTTCATTTTTACCCAGTAACACCAACACAAAATGTTGCAAGTCACTTCATGTGTGGAAATTTGTTGCAGCAGCAATCAAAAACTAATACACATGCCATGGCACACTACTTAGCAATGGAAAAAGCATCAGTACTCGCAGCAGGTTGGGTGAATCTCCAGAGAATTATACTGAGTGAAAAAAAAAACCAAGCCCTGAAAGATTACATGCTATTTGATTTCACTTAAATCTCATTTTTAATATGACCACATTTCAGAAATGGAGGAAAGATTGAGTGGCTGCATAGAATTTAGAATGGGAATGGAAGAGAAAGCGTGGGAGGGAATGGACATCGTTACCAAAGGGCAACATAGTATTTGTGGTAATGGAACTTTTCAGTATCTTGACTATAGTGGTGTATATGTGAACATAAATGTGTGACAAAATTATATAAAACTTAATACACACAAGCACACAAGTAAGTACAAGTGAAATGAGGGAAATCTAAATAAGATTGGTGGAGTGTTATCCTGTCAAGACTCTAGTTGAGATATTATATTATAGCTTTGCAAACTGATACTATTGGGGAAAATAAGGCAAAGTGTACGAGAGATCTCTATTATTTCTTGCAAATGCATACGAATCAACAATTTTCTCAGTACAATTTTTAATAAAGAATATTGTAGGAAATTATCTTGCTGCTTAGTATAGCCATGACTGTGGATTGCCTTAGTTAGAACCTGGAAGATAGGGGCAAAGCTATCTAATTAGCTTTGTGCTCTAGCTCCCTTGCCATCATTTGCTGCTAATCATTTAGAGGCTTTTCATTAAGGATGATGATATGCCTGAATGTGCCTTACAGCAGAGAATGTTAACCTATTTAAGTGGATCCTAAATTCAGGGGCTCCTTAATTCACCTTGAAACTGTGGTCAGTATTTGTGTGTATGTGTGTGTCTGTGTGTATGTGTGTGCATGTTTTTGAAGAAGAAATCTGTAACTTTCAAAAGAGCTCCATTACACCCCCTAAAAAAAAACGAAAAAAAAAAAAAAAGACCAAGAGCCAAAGTCATTAGAAACACACTAACTGTAAATTTAAAAATATATTTCTTTGGAATGATTTAAAATAATGCTATGCACTGTTGCATCGATATTTTTAAACGGGAGAAAATATGCATGGTCTTTGGTAGAATGGGCTTCGGGGTCAGACTTCCAAGTTTCAGTCTCCAGATCTGTCAAGTGTGTGACCTTCAGCAAAGTTCTTATTCTTTCTAAGCCACAGTTTTCTCATCTGTAAAATGGGAAAAATAATACTTCTTATTTTATAGAGCATTGTGAGTTTCAAATGAAATACTGTATATAAGTCATTTAGCATAGCGTCTGACACATGATAAGCACCCCATAAATATTAGCTCTTATTTCTGTTATTACTATTGTGTTTAAAATGGCAAGAACTGAAGATTCAAATTATTCTTTTCAAAGTATCTTTTCAAAATAATGGAATAAATGGCACACAATTTCGTAGAAGGAGCACCAGTGTTGGTAGACTTGTTCTGCCATTGGCTCCTTGAGTAAGTCTGGACAAGTCACGCTCTCTCTGAGTCTCCATCCATAACATAAGAGGGCTAAAAGTTTGGGTTAAAAAATTCACTCAGTAAACATTTATGGGAGTTCTTTATATGGTTTTCAGGTTGAGTTCCTCAGAAGCAGACCCTGAGTGGGAGATTTGTGAGAAAAGGTTTAGTCGGGAATTCTCAGGAAAAACTTGGAGGATTAAAGAAGTAGGGCAAGAAGGGGAAGAAAGGAAAGCAAAGACCCACAGAGGGTGGCATAGGGTCAGTCCTTCAGAAAGCTCTAGAGAGACCACGTAAGTCACCCTCGGCATCATCTACACCTTGGAACTAGGGTGTTTATATCTCCACTGCAGTTGGTTATTATTTAAGGGTAGTCCACGCTCACATGAATTCCTAGGCACACGTGCCCTACATGTGAGCCAGCTGAGCAAATTCTGGCTGCCTGAGGGCAGCCTTCTGGCAAAGAGTTGCAACTGTTGGCATTTGGGGAGTGAAAGCCCACAGGGAGCTCATGTGCCTGAAATTGGCAAAGGGACTCAAGGGAGAACCAGCAGAGCAATGACAGCATATGCACAGTCTCGGAGCCTTCCTCTGACTTCATGGATGACACTCACAGTGTGGTGGGGAAACACACAAAGAGCCACACAATTGCTAAAGGACTCCCAGGGGAGGGCCTCAGTTCAGCCTGGTGTGTCAGGGAGGGGCTTGGGGGCCCTCAGGAGCAAATGAAGAAAGAGAAAGAAATAGTCAAGCAGAACAAGGAAGTGGTGAGAAGGGTCCAGCCAGCTGAAGACAGCATGATATTCAAGGAATTAAAATAAGTCCAGTAAACCAGCTCAAAGGAGTGTTACAGCTGGAGATGCAGCTGGAAGGTGAGGGGAAGCCAGATCATGAAATGAATCATGTGAGTTAGTTTGTAGGTTCTTAGGGTCTAACACAATTTGGTTACAGACAAGTATCATAGCTAAGAAAAGGGTACAGAGTTCTTAATATGCAATGGAAATGATAACCTAGTTTCCAATTAACATCCCCAGGTTATAGAGAAAAAAGTCACTTGGGAAATATCATCATTTTTAAAGAATTAAAGTTAGGTCGATTTAAAATTCTTTTTATTTCCTTTGCATGTCAGAAGGAAAAAGAAAAGTTATATAGAGCCTAAAATAACTGAAAATGTCTCTGTAATTTACCAAGAGAGAAAAAAAGAAAAGAAAAAACTAAACACTAGATGAGCTTCCACAGTTGATTACGTCAGTAAAGCCCTGGCTTCTCCTCGGTCGGCAGTCTAGAGTCCTCTACCAGCTACTGAATTAAATCGGTAGATTCTGGTTTAGATTTGCTCTGAAACAGCCTGTTCTAACACGATTTAATTTCATGGTCAAATGAGGATAATTATTCTAAAAAGCTTTCAGCCATGAGGGTCTTGTGATTTTTTTAGTTAAAAATGTGGCCACTTTGAACCCTGTTCTATGATTTTTACATGTGGATGCAATGAAGTTTTTGCCTTTGCTTACCATGACTTGGCTTTTTTTTTAATGGGAAAAAAATCAGAGCTTTCTATCTGAAATTAGGAGATTAGACCAGAATTTTTCTATCAATATAGGTTACTAAATCATTTCCTCAAGTTAACAAAATGTAATACCAAAAATTCATAGTTGCCAACTTATAATGAAACCTTTGTCTTTTTCAAGGTTCATGGAATGAAACCTTTAAGTAATAAATTTGGTATTTGTTTCCTGTATTTATATAGCCAATTACAAAGGCATAATAAGAAGGCATATTTAAGAAATCGATATAAACCCCACACTATTTCTGCCACCTCACAGATCCTTATCCTAGGATCCCAATTTAGCACTTCTGGTGGGATTTAAACAAGAAGTCTCTAAATAGTCAAAACTGCAGGCACTTTAATATGTGATCATTGGAATTTAGCCTGACTACCAAAATTCTTTATGTTGGAATATTGGTAGAACAATAGTCGATCACTGATGTAATTAATCCCCATCAAGATCTTATTTAGAAGTTTTTTCTTATTATGAATTTTATGAGCATGCTTTTTTATTTGTTGGTATTTCTTTCCTCTTTTGCGTTTAAGTTTTTCTCATACTCTCTAAACACTAGAATCCAAAGCCAGCTGTATAATCTAAGACTTTATCATCTTCTATTCAGAGACGGTGTCAAGACAAGGAGAAAGAGACTGGACCCAGGTTGTTCTGGTTCTTAGATGTGGACTCTGTCTCTTCCCTAGGATAATTTTGAATTAGATTCTTTAAACAAGACAGAACATTTGATTAGTTTTTTCTTAAGGAACTTCATATGACACAGTTGTTTGGTTACATTATTCTGCTTCCTTTCTCTGGTTTTATAGCATTTTAATTGCTGTTTTAATCCTGTGTTTTATATAAAGCATCCATAATTCCCTTGGTGGATAGAAACCATAGAAGTAAAAAGCATTATTATTGTGCATTTCCCAGTCTGTTAGTGCTTTGATAGATTCCCTAATTCACTCTTCAAAATAAAATTGCTATATACATTGTGTTCTTTTTACAACATTACTGTCATGAGTAGGAGGAATATTTTGGGGTAGGATAAACAGTAATTGGCAAGAAGCTATAACATTGATTTGTACAAGCTTTGTGTCCAACCCATTCTGAGGATGCTATTAGAGTAATAGGTGAAATGAAGGGAGTGCTGATTTGCCAAATTTACTTCGGAGAAAGATCAAAGTGGTGCGAGGGCTTTGGAGTCAGTGCCCCTGGCAGTTTCCTGATGTGCACTCTGGCTCCTGGGGAAGAGCACAAGCCACCCAGCAGCAGCACGCATGGTCTTCGGGCAAGAGGCCCGAGATGCTGAGAGAGAGCAGGGTACTCTGGAAGCCACTAGATGGGGGTGTCTACTTGTTCAATCTGGGCAAATACCCCATCAACCAGCTGGCGTGAAAGAAATAAAGGTTAAAGTGAGGGTACATTTCATATTCCTCAAGGCCATTCTTTTACAGAAAGGGAACTGGGATACACTTTCCACGTGGACCTCTCTAACCACAGAGCCTTCTCCACACTGAGCTGCTGCTGCGGAAGAGAACAGTCTTCCCTTCTTGGATGTAGTTTATCCACACCGTTTTGTGGATGGGAAAATTGAGGTTCAGAGTTGCTTTTCAAAAAGCAACTTCGGGTCACCTGCTGCCTCCAATGATTTGGCCTAGGAGGATAGCCACTGAGATCTTATCATGCTGGGGATTGGGGGGCTCTTGTTTGAGAGTGGCATTCCTCTGGGAAACCAATGAATACAGAATAATTAATTAGAACGGAGGTGAGGCCTTTCATTTGGTTTTTCTACAGAGTTATGAGGGATTCTGACCTAGTCATTTAAACCCTGGACACCCAGTTTCCTACCTTCTCAATGAAGAGACTTATCTTTGTCCGTCACAGCTACCGATAATAATAACTTACAATTTTATAAACAATCTCCAAATGTGATCAGTCTTAAAATAAATGTATCTAAGCAGGAGGAGGGGCAGCAGAAGCAGCTACAATTTCAAGATTCATCCATCACCAGATGGAAATTCCATCCTTTGGTTAAAATTCTCCTAATACCTTGGCTGGCTGGTGAACTTGGCAGACCCAATTATTATAGCAATTAAGATTTTAAAATGTGAGTCAAATTATGAGCCAACCTTGTGCCAAAAGCTGGCAGACAGACACCCTGAATTTAGGTCAGGGATGTTGTTCCCTGCACCAGTGGTAATTCAATTACATCCTGGCCCCAGGCATGTAGGTTCCAACCCAGGAGACCTGGTAGTCATAATAGGTCTTCTCTGGGCTAAAGAAACCCTGGGATGCCCATTCTGCCAGAGGCCCGCCATCACTGGGGCACTGACCTCAAGAAACAGCAGGAGAGGCCACCATTTGTCCTGACATTCAGCTCCCGGGGAAACCGCCGTGCTGAGACAAACACCTGTGAAGGCCCAATCTGCTTTGCTGTATTTATTACAAAAAGACTCCTGGTGGACTGGTTGGTATTCAGATAAGATCTTGAAGGAGAAATGCTTTTCTTTAATGATTAGAATTTATTGACTACAATATTTGATTTTTAGCATTAAGTATTCTGACTTTAAAGTGCTAAAGAGAGAGAGAGAGAGAGAGAGAATGCATGTGCTCATGAGGGCAATTGGTAACAGGCTCCCGAAGTCTGGGAGCTAATCCCTCCTCCCCCACCCAACTCTAGTGAGAGTCATGTCATACTCTGAACCTCAATCTTCCCATCCACAAAATGGTGAGGATCAACTACATCCAAGAAGGGAAGTCCATTTCTTCTGCAGTCGTAGCTCAGTGTGGAGAAGGCTCTGTGGTCGGAGAGGCCCACGTGGAATGTGTATCCAGAGGGACTGTGTTGGAGCCATGTTGCTTGCAAGGAAAGGAGTGCAGAGAGAGTAAAAATGCTGTGCATTTGCCATTCCTAAACTAGGTGATTTCACGGTGTCATTTTCATTACAAACAATCTTTAAGACTGTACTTGCATTTCCTGAGTGTTTATGTGAGAGAACAGTTCCAGGTTAGAGCAGTGTGTCAGCTTGATGCCTGAGTGGAATGGGACAGGGAGACCTACTTTAAATGACAGGTACTAATGTTATTAGCAGTTAGCTTTAGCACTCATTCAGGGGCCAGCTGTTGTGTACACTGCACTATTCTGAGCTGCAAGGACACAGACATAAGTAAGCCAGGCACTAAACGTCAGGTATTTGCAGTCCAGTGGTTCCAGGGGAATTTTTATAAATGCAAGAAATGGTTGTGTTTTCCATCCAGGCTTGGTCAGTGTCCGTGAGGAGCATGTTCTAGGCAGTGTTGCAAAATAAGTAAATAAGATCTGTGGCAGCACCCAACCTGCTCTCTGGAGGACATTCTGGAGAACCTTCTGGACAAGGTCTGTTACTGGTACTCCAATCCTCAGGCTGTGCCATTCTCAGGAGTGACTCAGCATCCATTTGAATGGGAATACCTTGCCTGTTGTCCTAGCTACTTGGGATGGTGAGGGAGGATTGCTTGGGCCCAGGAGTTTGAGGCCACAGTGAGCTATGATCATGCCACTGTACTCCAGCCTGAGGGACAGAGCAAGACCCTGTCTCTAAAACAACAAAACCAAACGGAAAGAACTTTTTATTCTATCAAACTGTCTTATTATGCCTATGCCTATGCCTTGTCAGTCTAGAAAACCCCCAAGATGTGTTTAATCAATGTCTACACAAAGGAGAAAGTGTCTACCTATTCAAGAAACACTGGAGTTTTTAATGCACTTTCCATATTTTCATGTTCTTCTCCAAGTAAAAACTTTAACACAGGAACATGATAGCATCTCCCTGAAAATCCTAAAAATTGGATGGACCCTCATGGTTTAGTGTGATTTGAACTAAAGGCAGGAAGACTGACTGATGAACCTCACAGAGTCCCTGCTACTCTGGGATCTTAGATCTTAGCTGGTGGCTACATGAAGCCAAAAACAATCACCTACACAGTAAAAAGTCATTCTAACATGTATTCAAAATTCAAATGAATGGAGTCTTAGCACCATAAAAGATTTGCCTAATTTCAGATGAGCCCGTTCAATATGGGCCTTTCCAAAGTAACAGTGACAGCTCATCTAATAATTTACGGTCTCTAGAGCACGTTCACAGCCATTTTCTCTTATTTTGAAAATCTATTCAGAGACGTTTCCTACCCAAACACCAAATCTTCCTAGTTCTTGTGACCAGCAGCACTGATTCTCAGGCTGTGAAAAATGAGGCAGACACATTCGAGTGCCACCCTCACCATGGTCCATCCCACACTCCTCACCCATGATACCCAGTATGCAGTCAGAGAGCCGAGGATAAGGCAAATTGCTTTGGTTCAAGATTAAAGTCATGACTTGTCTAGATAAACCCCTTTTGTCAAAGTTGATTATAGCATAGATCTATTTAGGACAGAATCTTTGTTAAGGAGATTTATGATTTATCGATGGCACTGGAAGAAAATCACATTGATTTTGGTTTAGAAAGAAGGTTTACAGAACACAGTGGCGTTCGGAAGCTACATGATTAAGCTAACCCAACCAAATGTCCAGTTCCTCCCTTTTCCTCTTCCCCTTTCTGTGGGCTGCCCCACCACGTCCCTAGACTGCAACAAACCTATCCAAAAACCCAGTTCCCCCTTTACCTGGTTCCTACCTCTGGTCCTTTTGCACTCCACCCTTTCTCTACCACAAGCATATTTGATATGATTCAGAGGCATCATGGTTTGGACTGAATTAAAATGATGGAAACATAAAGGAATTCTTACACTCTTTGTATCTAATGAATTTCCCTGGTGCAAATTCAATATTAAATGCAGATTGAAGCTAAAATGGTCCTTAAGGGAATAACAGAAATATATTGGATGTTAAAGGGACTGTTAATTAAAAGGAATACCTGGCTGGGAAGCTTTTAATAAATATTTACTTTCAGTGGCTCAAAAAATAAGTCTCCCAGAGGGGGACACCTACTACCTCTACTACCCTCTAAAATAAGAATTTTTTTTTATCCCTAAGTGTATGTAGACATCTGTTCTGGAAAGTTACAGACTAGGAAAAACAGAAACAAAATTATAATAATCTTTAACTTGCTCATTTCTGAAAGCTTTTATAATTACTCAAATGAAATATTTATCTAAATTGCTTGGCATTCTATCATAGATGATGAGAGGCCAAAATAATTACTTATATCTAAAGTAGCATTGAATTAGTCTGAGTTTTGCATCTAATGCCTCTGAAATAATTGATCACAGGTAAACAAATAAAAAGTTCCTCCCCCCCATTTGTTGTTATTTTTTTAACTTCAGATTCATTGTGTCTTTTTGAGGCTGGGGTTTCAGTCTATGTTTTTGGGGGTAAGGCTTTGATAAATTATCTCCTCACATTTCATTTTCATTAGCAAAAATTACTCATACCACATCTGAGAAAGCAGGATTCATAAAACACAGGTTTTCATGCTAAATGTTAACATTGGCTCTAATATATTTATGGATAAAGCGACAGTACTGTGGCATTTTCAGCTTAGCCTCAGCCTTCCAGCCAGTGATCATGTCAGACCTTGGTCCATGCTAGGCCCAGGCAGTGATGGAGGGCCCAGTATCTGGAAGGCCACCCCTCTACTGTGAGTGACAGAGAACCACTGTGGACAACTCAGGCAGCAGGTGGTCAACGAAAGCATGATGTCAAGAAAATACTGTGGAAGTCACCCAGCAATACAGAGAGTGGATTAATGGCATAGGGGTCCTCGTGACATAGGAGGCCCTGGCATCAGTGGCTGAGACTCAGGAGCAGAATTCTGCACCCAAGGAAGATGGCTTCAGTCTAGGTGTTGTTGGAGAATCCAGAAAAAATAAAAATAAAAAACCACCAAGAAAACAGATAGGAAGCCAGGTCATGAAATAGTAGTACTAGGTTGTAATTCATCATAGGAACCAAGTAATAATCCAGTTTATTAGAACTAAAGTTCAAGGTTGGACTAAAACCAATAGAAAATTAGCTTGATGCTAAGTTGTCTCAATTGTCGGCTTAAATCAATGTCTGCTGACAGTTGCTAGATCATTTTAGCCTTAGAACTGGGAGACAGGCAGGATGATAATTTATTCTGTAAGTATCATCCTAAAAATTACTCTGACTAGCCTGAATCATTAGCCCGTATCTTCCATTTTATCTAAATCATGACAAATAGGTACCAAAAGGGCAGATAATCCTGAGTGAAGTCAAAAGTAGCATTATAAATATCTCGAATATCAATAAATGGTTGTTGTGGAGTATTATAAAAATGCAGTGAGGTCTTTCTATTCACGTCAACAAGAGTTTGTTGAGCACCTACTATCGACTAGAAAAAGTACAGGAGGTTTTGATGGCACAAACGAAACAATTTTGACCTAAGTGCCTCTTCTCTGTTCTCATTAGCAGTTTGTCCCAACCTCAACCAAACCAAAGTATATCTCTTCATGGCATAGTGCCAACCCAGGAGGAAGCAAAATGCAACTTTGCTTTGGGCTTGCATTACCTTTTTGTTAAATGAGATTAATGCTTGCTATCCGGAAACATTCATTGAGAACCTATGACCCTATCATTACACTGAACTCTTAGAGTACAAAGATGAATATAGAATGGTTACTAGATTGAAACAGCTAACCATTGAAGAGGAAAGACATACATGCAGAGCATTAGAAACAAATATACCTGCTCCCATCCAGCCCACAACCTCCAGACTGGTCTTTCGTACAAGACAGTGCTTTCACCTTTGCAGGAAAAACAAGTTGTTATAAGTTTCTCTATTATCAGATGTGGCAAATTAACAAGCAGGGCAATGTAGATCCACAACAAGAAAGAATATTTGAGAATTCAAACAAGTACTTTCAATATTAAAATTCCATGGCACAGGAAAGGAATGTTCCAGTACGGTACCCATTGTCAAAGCAAAAGAACGGTGTCTCTCATGAAATTGTAAGTTGTCTGACTTTTGTTCATTTTTTTCTCTTTGTGGCAGCTTGTTCCCTCTGCAACTAATTTTTTCCATGAAAAACTATTAAGGTCATTGTGACATCCTTTGAAAAAGAGAAGAGAGAAATACACTGGCAAAAATTCATAATCAAGTCAGATCAAAGAAACTCTTACTTTACTTATTTTTTTCTGTATTTTTCTTAAAAAAATCAAAAGAAAAGTAAAATCTAGAATACAAGTCTTGACTTGATACTGAGAAGTAAGATACATTTCGCAATTTGTGGTTCTTTGGTGAATTTTAAATGGTTTACTACAGAAATGCAAAAGCATTATTCTTTGACCATTAACATAACATGAAAATAATCTAAATTAATTTCACGTATCAAATATGTCACTCTTTTGGTGCATATACCATTGAACTCCAGAAGGTTATTGCACTGAAGTCATTCGACATGTTTCTAAAGGCCATTCTGTTGCAAGGATAAAAATAGGAAATAGTTATTTTCTAATTTACATTGATTCATGGGCAAGAAACTATAACATGCACGTGCTGCTGGCCTTCAAAGATGAATATGTTGCAATCTCATTTCTAGAAGAGCTTACAGTCTACTGAAGGACACAACTGTGAAATTCAAGGCACATCATAAAAAGTGCTATAAAATATAATGCACATATTAATAATATAACAAAGTATGAAAGACCTACGTTAGGCAAAAGCTATTTTCATCTCCTTTAGTCTTTACAATTCTAGGAAGTAAGTTATTTTTATTTTAGACATAAAGAAAAGTTACTTGGTGAGATGAAATAATTTTTCCTCGTTTTCCCAGTTAGGCAGTGGTAGAAATGAAATTCACATCCATCTGATTACATGTGGTCAAGGGGAGGGAGCATTAATTGAAGATATAGAATAAAGGTGAACTTAACAGTAGCCATTAGGTCTTTTTCCTCTAATTTCTTACTGGAAAGGTGAAACTTACTTCTTTGTCTTCTCTCATTTCAGCATTTATTTTTCTTGTGCCATCTCTTGTAGAACACAAGGGCTTAATAATCCAGCATCCAGCAATCAGTGCGTTCAATGTGTTATATTACGTTATGCAGGCTAGAAAGCCTTGCTATGTATTGATCTGAAAAACAATCATTGAAAAGCAGTGCTCTAACAGTGCAAAACAACAGAGCTGACAGTTGGTTCAAACAATATGAGTATCTTTAGTGAGGAAAAGTCAGACCACTTGCTTGACTTCTGTATAACCTCAGGACCTCAGCTGTTGGCTCAGAACTTGCCCTGATAACATGTAGGAGTCAAAGTACTTACCTAGCCCTTAACTGTCTATTGAAGAAAGGAAGAAATTTAAGTTCAATGTAAATTAACTCACTCATCATCACTTACCATCACTCATCATCAAATCAAAAGATAGCCAATCGGCGCTGAACCAACCAAGCTCTGAGTAGCAGCTTGCTATGGATAACGGTAGAAGTGGGGGAAGGTTCTGCAATTTGCACAAATACTATGACACAATTTGCACAAATACTATGATACAATTTGCACAAATACTAGTTGACCTTCTTTTCACAAAAGTAGAAATGTTTTATCCAGATGTCAAATTAGGGGCATTATATTAGATCTGCCTCAATTCCTAATGTGATTTGTGGGGAGCATATTTTTTTTTCCATCTTCACTAAATATTGCCTGATTTAATTATGCCTGATTCTGATAGTCTGCCTATATAACAAATACCAAATCATTTGTCACACCGAACTCAGTAGTAACCCTTTCTATAAAGTCAGACTCAATTCCTTCACTGGCATGAGACACATCTTTTTTGTGTTAGGAACATCAGAAACTATGACAGAAGGCTTCTGTCATAGTTTTTTATGTATTTGTGTGTCTCTTCCTTGAAATTTAAGGTAGCCATAAACTCCCTGAATGCAAGGACCATTAATCTGTCTTCTCCTTTCTTCACTTTACCTCTTTACCTTCCCCAAACATCCTTCTTTGCAGAGAAAACAAGAGCCAGATTGGAATCTCTCAGGCTTCCACCACCACACCTGCATCCCATTTGTTTGCTTCTCTCGTTCCTTGATAGAAATGAGGAGGTAAACTTCCCTGTATCTAGGTCCAAACCTTTCGCCCGGCTTTATTTTTCACCATGGCCTCCTCCTGCCTTCTTATAACATCAAACCACTGACGATCCCTCTTCTATTTTGCAGATTCGGGTTCTCTCTTCCAGTAGATTCTTTCTCATTAGCTTCAACCCAGCTCCTCTCTCTGTCATTAAAATAAACAAAACAAAATCTTCCTTCAGCAGAGTATTTAATCACCAGCTCCTCAGCCTGGTCTGTGGTCTTCTTCATAATATAAGTTATTGAGAATGTTGTCTACACTTATCATTGGTTCCATTTCTTAACCTTGACTTTCTGCTCAACCCACCCCTCTCATGAACTACGTCATCAAAGCAGTTCTCACGGAGGGCGTCACTGAGTTCCAGGACTCATCTGCGCCTGAGACTGCTGACCCTCGCCTTGGCTCCGGGACAGCGTACTCTGTGCTTTCTCCTCTTCACAGTCTCTGTCTTTTGTAGACTCATCCTTCCCTACCTACCCATTAGAATTTTTACCTTAAATGGTGAAGAGATTTTTTAAATGTATAAATGAGATGAATGGCATCTAGCACTCAGCATATATTTGTGAACCCACCACGCATTAAAAACGTATCTTTATAATCTCTGAAACCCTTCCTGACTTTCCCCAATTCCATCTTCCTTCTCTCCTCAGTGATAACCACTACTCTAAATTTTGTGTTCTTTATTCTTACACCATTCTTTATAGGTTTACCACATGCTTTTATCCCTAAGTAATTGCTGAATTTAGCATGTTTTTCAAATTTTATATAAATGGAATCATGTTGCAAGTAGTCTTTCTTGCTTGTTTCACTCGAGTATGTTTCTAAATCTCATTCATGTTCTTATTTATAGCTGTAATTTCTTTATCTTTACCTGGATATAGTAATTCTTATGTCCATATGTATTTGAGTATGTCATCACTATGATTTATTTATTCATTCTGCTGTTGTTGAAAATTTTGCTGTTTCAAGTCATTTGCTATTAAAAACAGCAACTATGAACACGCTCATACATGCTGGCTCTTACAAATGTTCAAACATTTCTGTGGAACAGACTTTTGCTTGAAATGATGAGACCATAAGGCAGAAGCACTTCTAAATTTGCCTGATATTTTAAAATTATTTTCTAAAGAATTTTAACAATTTATACTCCTACCATTAGAGAAGACGAGCTCCCTTACTCTATAATCTTACCAAACATGGTATGGCCAGATATTTATTTAAGTCTTACCAATCAGATGAGTATAGAGTAGTATCTCATTGAGATCTTAATTTATGCTTCCTTGCTATAGTACCTATGTCTTTACATTATAGTTGCGTTTTATTTTTGTTCATTGATTTTTCTAACATTATCATTTATCTTCGATTCTTCCTGTTGTAATATAAGAACAATAATGTCATCTGTCAAAAATGGCAACTCTGTTTTCTATTGTCAATATATATATTATTTCTTTTTCTTGCATTTTTCCTGTGAGGACCTCCCATATGTTGTTGAATAAGTGTTGTAAAAATAGTCATCTTGTATTTTTTTCTTATCTTAAAAGAAATATTTCAATGTTTTGCCGTTCAGTATAATGTTTTCTGTCAGGATTTTGCACATACCACTTATTAGCTTAAGAAATTTCTTTTATAGTCCTATGTTGCTAAAATACTTTAAATCATGAATGGGTGTTGCATTATAATAAGTGATTTCTCTGCATATATTGAGATGATCATATAATTTTTCTTTTTAACTTATATGTGGTAAATATTACTACCGTAACTTAATTTATGTGTGTAAAATTCACGTTTTTGGTGTAGTGTTCTGTGAGTTTTGACAAAGGCACACAGCCCTGTACTCATTACTGCAATCAAGATACAGAACAGTTCCAGCTCCCAAATATTCAGTAGTGCAACCCCTTTGCGGTGAACCCTAACCCCGACTCTTGCCCTTGGCAATTGGTGATCTGCTTTTTTTTTTTTTCTTTGTCTCTATAGCTTTACCTTTTTCAGAATGTCATATAAATGGAATCATACAGTATGCAACTTTTGAGACAGGCTTTTTTCACCGGAAACTTGAGATTTGAGATTTAGCCATGTTGTTGTGTTGATCGGTCCTCTGTTTCTTTTTATTACTAAATAGTTTTCTATTGTGTGGATGTATCATTTGTCTATCCGTTCACCAGTCAAAGAATATTTGGGTTGTTTCCAAGTTTGGGTAATTTTGAATAAAACCTCTGTAAATGTGTATGTGCAGGTTTTTATGTAATTCTAAGTGTTCCTTTCTCCTGTGTAAATACCAAGAAGTGGGATTGCTCAGATTGCGAGACTGTGGAACATTGCTCTGTGTCCCTGATGCTTTGCTCATTTCTGTCCCTCCTCCAAGTCTTTTTTTGTCTTTGTTCTTCAAATCGGAACATATCTTGATCTGTCTTCAAGTTCACTGACTTCTCTATTATCACTATTCCACTATTGTTTAGCCAATGTTTAAATTTCAGATATCGTGTTTTTAAGTTTAATATTTCATTTAGTTCCCTTTTTATTTCTCTGCTTTCATTCCTCTGCTAAGAATGTCAACCTTTTCATTTACTTAAATGTGTTTGCCTTTATCTTATATAGTACAGTTATAACAGTCATTTTAATATTTTTGATAATTCTAACATCTGAGTTATCTTAGGGTTGACATTTTTAAATGTATTTTTTGAGACAAGGTCTTGCTCTGTCACCCGGGCCAGAGTACATTGGCACAAACACTGCTCACTGCAGCCTCAACCTGCTGGGCTCAAGCCATCCTCTCACCCTAGCCTCCTGAATAGCTGGACCCACAGAAGCATGCCATCACACCTGGCTACTTTTTAATGTTTTGTAGAGACAGGGTCTTGCTATGTTGCCTAGACTGGTCTCAAATTCATAGTCTCAAGCAATCCACCCACCTTGGCCTTCCAAAGTGCTAGGATTATAGGCGTGAGGCACCACACCCAGCATTTATGTTCTTTGCCCTTAAGAAGTGGTCACATTTTCCTAGTTCTTAAATGTCGTGTAACTTTAGATTATGTCCTGGACACTGTGTGTGTTATATTGTGTACTGGTCCTCTTATTATCCTCTAAAGTACATGTGTTCTTATTATTATACAAACATGCCGTTTTCCTCTGACCATGAAGTTTTGCTCAGTGGTCTACTGACCTAATACCTTTCCCTTCATCCCGTCATTTCTACTTATGGCTTAACTCACTATAGGGGAAACTATCATTTATTAAGTTCCTGATATGCATTCAATATTGTGTTAGAATACAGTGTTCCAATTAAAAGGATATGTGGATGTCTAATTTTCATAGGAAGAGGCTGAGACTAGGGGAAAGGAAGTAACTTTTCCAAGATCACATGGATATTAAGAGTCAGCACCAGGTTTCAAACACAGCAAACTCTAATTCAAAAAGCCATTCTTTTACCACGACCTCTCCCAACTTTGTGAAACCCTTCCTCCCCATGTAAAACTTTAGAATAATTTGGCCTCCTTACCTTTCTCATCACATAATTCTACAGGGTCACTGACTGTTTAATGTATATCTAATTTATTCAGTAAGGATTAAAGATTCTTACTGAATCTTTGGCTATGTTGCCCAGACTGGTCTCAAATAGGCTCAAGCAATCCACCCACCTTGGCCTTCCAAAGTGCTGGGATTATAAGTGCAAGCCACCACATCCAGCATTTATGTTCTTTGCCCTTAAGAAGTGGTCACATTTTCCTAGTTCTTGAATGTCATGTAACTTTAGATCATATCCTGGACATTCAAGAATTTATGTGGCATATTGTTCTTTACATACATCTCAAAAGATGTACCACAAAATAGATGTTAAGTAAATGCATATCAAAGAGATTTGAAAAAATAAAAATAAACACCTAGTCAAAGGGTAAAATACGAGGCATAATTTTAGCACAAAGAAGAGACTATTTAGAAGATGTTAGTATTGCTGTGCTATAATTAGAAAACAAAAATGGAGAAGAAACTGTTTCAATGAACCGTCCTATACTTTTGCCTATAGATGTATTTTGAGCTTAATGGATTGGGCTTTATTATCTATACCGCACTAACCTTTGCATTGGCTTCAGGGCTTTCTCAACTCAGGGATTTCTTCCACTCATCTCTTGAATTTCCAAGCAGGGAAAGAAAAAGAAAGATCAGAGCTGTGACCCCAAATCTTCCACTGATTTACTTTATCAGCACGAGCAAATAATTTACCCTGTGGGGTCTTCAGTTAGTTTTAAAAATAAAATGAGGAAAACAACTCTTAAATGCCACCTTTGAATTTGGATATAAATAACATATGCTAAACCTAAAGAGCTTTGAAGACTTCCAAGAAAAGCTTTACATAAACTTCCTTTATGTCCATTTTAAATATTATTTTTTTCTTTCCTAATCAATTTCAAAAAGATTCAAGAAGAGGTGACAAGATATCAAGATATGGCTTACTCCCCCGTCATTGTTATACATAATTTCCTGTCTTCCTGGCCCAAAATCTTATCACCTTGAGGAACAACAGTTTAAAAATTGTCTGTGTAAGAAGACACTATACAAATAGATTCTATGGGGAAATTTTTACAAACGAATAAGACCTGGTAATTCCTCTCTAAGAAATTTATACATAGTCGAGGAGAGAAAGCTTGTTCAGAAGGAAAGGAAACTATTATACAAGGTGGAAAATGATAAATTTCAAATCAGTAACAAACGTGCCAGGGTTTATGGAATAGACATAAAGATGAAGTATGGATTAAGCCAATTGTTTAGACTGTGATTTTGAATGCCAAACCAAAGAATGTGGGCTTGATCCTGTGGACAACAGAAAGCAGTGAGGACTTCTGGATTGCGAATGACCTGATATGAGTGGTATTTTGGAAGATAAATATAAAGGAAAGAAAAGTGGAGACAGGTAGGCCTGTTAGTATACTGCAATTGTCCAGGCAAAAAAATTATATACACCTGGGTGGGGATATTGGCTATTGTAATGACCACCATTTGTTTAATGCCTACTATTCCAGGCTCTGTCACGGTGCTTGACATAAGTTCTACTTCTCACAATAACTAGATATGATCTGTATTATTGTTTTATTTTGCAGATGAAGAGTTTCAAAAAGTGCCTATGTGATTTGTTTAATCAGATTATAAATTAAGTCTCTCTGGTTTGTAGGATATACTACACAATATTCTCTTCAACTGATTTTTTTTTTTTGAAATGGGGTTTTGATCTGTCACCCAGGTTGGAGTGCAGTGGTACGATCTCGGCTCACTGCAACCTCCCCTTCTTGGGTTCAAGTGATCCTCCCACCTCAGCCTCCTGAGTAGCAAGGACTACAGGCATGTGCCACTGTGCCTGGATAATTTTTGTATTTTTTTGTAGAGACGAGGTTTTGCCATGTAGCCCAAGCTAGTCTCAAACTCCTTGGTTCAAGCCATCTGCCCACCTCAGCCTCCCAAAGTGTCGATATTACAGGTGTGAGCCACCACACCCAGCCTACAACTTATTTCCCAAAATTTGTGAAAGTTAGGCAGATTTGAGTTCTGAGCTTAGGCTGCAAGATTGTATTTGAGCTTCTATGCCTAATTAATTTGACTTTTCAAGGACAAGATGACTTAAAGAAGCCAGAAAATGAATGTGGCCAATAGTCAAATGTGAGATCACAAGATGATTTTCAGGAACAGTGAGGAAGCTCTTCTCCCTTGCTTCTTTATGCTTAAAGTCACTTTACTAGAGAAAAGACCTCGGAGGCCGATAGCCTCAAGAGCAGAAACGCAATCACTTAAGATTGCTGCAAGGCATGTATGAAACATGTCAGATCATTCTTGACCAAATGCTTTTTGTCTAGCTTGTGCATAAATCAAAGCATAAGGTCGGTATGCACCTAAATGAGGGGAACAGGGAAATCATTAGCCTCATAATCATTGTAAACAATTTATAATCATTAGCGTTACCTCACAATTTGGCTAGAAGTGACCTTTTAAAGTCAGGGCACTTTTATTGAAGTCACTAGGTTTTCTCCCACATTTAGAAAAATAAAATGTTTATAATATGCTCAAAAATTAATCTCTTCCTTTGAAGAAAGCCAAAAAAAAGAAAAAAAAAAAGCAACCTTCTTGTTTTGATGGTGCCTTTTATGCTGTCCCCAAATCAAGAGTGTGAAGGAAGGTAGGTACACATAAAATACACAGACTACCCAAGTACCGTGTTTAAGTCAATCTCTCTTTCATTTTCTAACAATATCATTTATTCATTGCTGGACATGACGCAGAGGTCAAACGGGAGTTAAAGTAAGCTTAATGCATAATAATTAAGATCATTATAGTTATAAATTCCTTCAAGGTTGTATTTTGCTGAAGCCATACTTGAGTGAGACCTTGCAATCAAATAGTATTTGTGTCTTTTAGTAAATACAGGTACAGCATATCTTTTCAGTGGTTGTCTTAATGTTAATGAACATTCTTTAGTCATAAAGAACCATATTTGACAGAGGAATTTAGCAAAATATCTGGGCAAAAACAAATGTTCTCTAGAGTAACTTTGACTTTTGTGACATTTTACATGGAGAAAAATAAAGTCTGTCCAACCCCTCATCCAGAATAAGATGCCAGTTGCCAAATTCACATGATTAACTCTAGCAGCAAAAAATGGGATACAGCTTTGCAATAAAAATGTTAATATAGAGAGGTGGTGGTGTCAACCAAATCTTAGAAAAGTTCACATTCTTACTGCTATTTGTATTAGACTGTTCTAATACTGCTATGAAAAAGTACCCGAGACTGTCTAATTAACAAAGGAAAGAGGGGAAATGCCAGATGCTTATAAACCATCAGATCTCACGAGACTCACTCACTATCGCCAGAACAGTATGGGGTAAGCACCCTCATGATTCAGTTACCTCCACCTGGTCCCGCCCTTGACAGGTGGGCATTACAATTGAAAATGAGATTTTGGGTGGGGATGCAGCCAAACCATATCACTATTGATTGAATTTTTCATATGCGAACTTCGAGTTAAAGGCCCATAATATTAGTGAAACAGTACACGGTGAATAAGGAAGAGGCAGCCCCTGTCTTCAGGTAACCCACCTTCACCAGAACATAGTGTCAGCGTCCCAAACATGAGACACCATGCAAGTGCTATGTGATTATTCCTAATGGATCCCTGTCTTGAGATGCATCTCCTCACTCCCCACCTCTTCTCCTTTGGCAAGGTCTTCAGCCCATCTAATTCCTTTCAGTCTCACTACCATGAACCTCTTACTTGAAGAGCACAAGAGCTTCACCTGTGTTTCCTGCAATCCAATCTCTGCACAGTAGGAATCAGATGGATTCACATTGCACGAGAGCATAGCCCGGCCCCTGGCTCCCTCCAGCTTCATCTCCTGTCCACTCCCAGCGATGCCACTGCATGACCTTCTTTCTAGTCTTTGAATATGCCTCATTCAACCCAACTGCAGCCCTTTGTGCTTCCACTGCCTGCAGCACCCTTCCCTGAATCTTCCCAGGGCTGGCAGGGCCATTGCATTCAGATCTCAGCTTTACTAACCCTCCTTAGAAACCGGTCCTTAACTACCTAATCTAATTTACCACCAACACCCACCGTGTTTTCTTTTCTTCATAGAAATTATCAGTTACCTTGTTGGTGTGTTTCTTCATGGTCCCTCCTCCGCTACCTCGCAGACCACCTGGCAGGAGCTAGGGCCCCTGACTCTCTTGTCCGCTCCTCTATCTCTAGTGCCTAGATCAATGCCTGGAACAAGGTGGGCCCTCCGTGAATATGCATTGAATCTTCATAACAATCCTGAGTTAATAGCGTTGTATTTTCTTTTCAACCATGAAGTTTGGGTTCCTAAATCTACTCACACCCCTGCTCCTGCCCCAGGATAGTAGAGCTCAGAGTTGATATGTTTCAAATCTGTGGAGAAAAATAGAATGAAGAAAAGGTTGAGAAAAAGGGAGATCTACATTTCCGAATTAGTCTATAGAGTCTCAAGCTTGTACAACCCACCGCTCACTTCTGCATGCAGCGCTGGACAGCTTTGAATGCCACCAAACACAAGTTCATAAACTTTCTTCAGACATGAGATCATGAGATTTTTTTGCACTTTTTTTTTTTTTTTAGCTCATCAGGTATTGTTAGTGTTAGTATATTTTATGTAAGAAAAAATTGTAAGACATTTTTCTTCTTCCAGTGTGGCCCAGGGAAGCCAAAAGATTGAACATCTACATGGACTAAATTTCAGCAATAAAAGTAGTACACTAAATAAAAAGGAACATAATCATATTTGACATGTCTTAACTTAGTAATTAGAGATTCTAAACACCTAGTTCTTCTTTACTGGCCTGTGCTTCCTAGGCTTTCTATAGGAATTCCTTCCCTTGTTCCTTCTCTAAAATGTATTGAGGTTTCCAAGTTCCATACCTTATAAGGCTTTCTTTAATCCACTCATACAAATAAATCCTATTGTTTTATCATCAAGAAGTATACAAGAACATTGCTGTGTGTTTGCCTGTCTGTGCTCACTTTTGACTACCGAAATCACAATCACCGCAGTACATGAGGCAGCATGAGGTAATGGAAGATACTAGACATAGAGGTTTGGTTTAAATATGAGTCTATCCCTTTCTTGTTTTCATTTAATCTCTCCAGCTTCAGGTTCCATATGGAAAATAAAAATAATAACTAATTCTCAGAATTAATTCTATTCACTCAGATTATGTGAATAAATATATATAAATGGACTTTATGAATTGGGTGCAGTTATAAATATAAGGAGTGCCATCATCATCAGTTTTATTATCATCATCATTACTGTCACCATCATCATATTTGAGCTAGATCAGACATTATTGGTGATTTTTAATTGGCATATAATATTTCTCTTCTACCAGAACCAGTCTTAAAAACCAATAAGGCAGTATAGGCAAGCAGTAAAAGCATGGGTGTGATAATCAAACCTACTTGAGTCTAAAGCCCAGCTGTGACACTTACTAGTTAGGGGACTTCTCTCCAGTTACCTAGTGTCACTAAGACTCAGTTTCCTCACTGGGAAAATTAAAAAAATAAAATTTTCTCTACCCCAGAGGCAAGAAATGTGGATTAAATGTAAAAATGCCCAGAAGGGCATAATGTATCTGACACATGATAAGCAATCAATTATCACTTGTGTAAGTATTGAATTCCTACAGAGTAAAAAAAATGGGAAAAACATCCTGTTTTATAAAAAAAGAATACATTGTAGTCCAGGGTTAATTAACTACCTTTAAATCCTCTTAAAGTCATGCATTTGAAAGGTT
Source organism: Cacajao melanocephalus (assembly GCA_963573385.1). Lineage (NCBI taxonomy): Eukaryota > Metazoa > Chordata > Mammalia > Primates > Pitheciidae > Cacajao > Cacajao melanocephalus. The sequence continues at coordinate 86,360 of CAUYLG010030801.1, forward strand.
GCTTCTTCTACCCAAAGTAACTGAATTCAGCAGTAATGAAGTTATGCTCACTTGCAGCTATGTACTGAGATCCTAAACTTCCTGAAATCTTCACCTACATATCGCCAAGTCATCCATATCCAAGCACCTTCCATGAGCCTCCATGATAAGGCTCATTCCCTTCCTCCCCAGAGGTCGTAAGTGTTCATGACATGAAGTACTTCATCCCTAAACATTCACCAATCTTGCTGACCAGGACAAGACAGCAGAGTGAGGAAAGGACTGCAGTATTGGCTCACATGTGACTGGCTACAATAATCTTTTTGTACAAATTGTGAGTCCATACAATCATTTGCTTGCTGCACAATCTTTTTTTCATTGTAGTACTATATACATAATGTAAAATGTACCATTTTAATCATTTTCAAGTGTACGGTACAGTGGTATTAAGTATATTCACACTATTGTACAAATATCACAACTATCTATTGCCAGAAGCTTTCCATCACCCCAAACTGAAACTGTACGTCTCAAACTATAACTCCCCATTTCTTCCAGTCCCTGGTATGTTGTGTTTCTATTTTTATTTGCCTGAAGATACTTTCTAATTCTCCTTGTGATTGCTTCCTTGGGCCATTCATTATTTAATAGTATGTTGTTTAATTTCCACATTTGTGTATTTCCCAGTTTTTCTAATGCCATTGATTTCTAGTTTTATTCCATTGTGATTTAAAAAGATACTTTGTATAATTTCAGTCCTTTTAAATTTATTGAGACTTGTTTTGTGGCCTAACATATGGTCTGTTCTACAGAATATCTCGTGCGTTTGAAAAGAATGTGTATTCTACTGTTGTTGGGTGGAGTTCAATAGATGTATTTTAGTCTAATTGAGTATATATTGTTCAAATCCTCTATTTCCTTGTTAATATTTTGTCGAGTGCTCTATCCGTTACTGAAGGTTGGGTATTGAAGTCTCCAACTATTATTGTAGGAATGTCAGCTTCTCCTTTACATTCTGTCAATGCTTCATATATTTAGGAAATCTGATGCTTGAAGCATATACATTGATAATTGTTACATCTTTTTGGGAAATTGACCCTTTTATCATTATATAAGGTCCTTTTTGTATCTTATAACAGTTTTATACTTAAAGTCTATAATATTTTGTGTGATATTAGTTTGCCACCCCTACCCTCTTTGATTACTGTATGCATGAAATAACTTCTATTCTTTCACTTTCAACCTATGTATATTCTTAGATATAAGATTTGTCTCTTATAGACAGCATGTAATTGGATCCTGGTTTCTAAATCCATTCTACTAATCTGTGTCTTTTAATAGGGAGAATTTAATCAATTTATTTATATTTAAAACACTGGTAAGGAAGGACTTACTATTATCATTTTGCTGTTTGTTTTCTGTATGTCTTTTAGCCATTGTGTTCCTTATTTCTGCTATTACTGCCCTCCTTGGTATTTAGTTGATTTTTTGTGTTGACATGTTTTGATTATCTTCTTGTTTCCTTTTGTGTATAGTCTATAGATTTTCTTTTTTTGGTTACCATAGGGATTACATATAACATCCTAAAGTTATAACAAAACTTTAATTTCAATCACATACAAAAACTACTCTTTTACAACTGTACCCACTCACTTTATATTATGGATGTCACAAATTATATCCTCGTATATTGTATAGCCACTAATTTATGTTATTTTTATGAATCTACCTTTTAAATCCTGTAGAAAAATAAAAGCTGGAGTTACCAGCCAAATTATAATAATACTGTTTTTTATGTTTATTCATGTATTTACCTTTACCAGAAACCTTTATGCTTTCATCTGGCATCAAGTTACCATCTTGCATCTTTTTACCTCAATTTGAAGGACTCCCTTAAGATTTCTTGTAAAACAGATTTAGTTGCAAGGAACTTCTTCAACTTTTGTTTACCTAGTAGTGTCTTAATTTCTCCCTCATTTTGAAAGGACGGTGTTGCCAGATATAGAATTCTTAGTTGACAGTTTTTTTCCCCCCTTTCATTTCTTTAAATGTACCATCCCACTACCATCTGTCTGTAAGGTTTCAGCTAAGAAAAAAGCTAATTATCTTATTGAGTATAATGTGTCTTGCTATGGGTTTAAGTTTATCATACTTGGAGTTCATTCAGCTGTTTGTATTTGTATACACATATCTTTCCTGAAATTTAGGAGGTTTTTGGCCATTATTTCCTCAGGTTATCCCTCTATCCCTTTCTCTCTTTTTCATTTTTTTTTTTTTTTTTTTTTTTTTTTACTGGGGCTTCCCTAATATGTATGCTAGTTTGGTTGATGATGTCTCATAAGCCCCTCGGGCTCTATTCCCTTTTTTTTTCTTCTTCTTTTTTTTCTTCAGACTTGACAATTTCAAATGACCTGAATTCAAGTTAGCTGATCATTTATTCTACTTGTTTTGAGTCTGCTGTTGAACCCTCTGGTGAATTTTTCAATTCATTTATTTTTTAGCTCCAGGATTTCTCCTTTTTAAAATTTTTATCTCTTTCTTGATATTCTAATTTTGTTAATATATTGTTTTCCTGAGTTTTTCTTTTTAGTTCTTTGTCCATGTTCTCTTTTAGCTCTTTGAGCATATATAAGATAGTTATTTTAAAGTCTTGTTTAGTAAGTCTGATGCCTGTGTTTCTTCAGGAATGGTCTCTGGAGATTTATTTTGTGCCATTGAATGGGCCATGTTTGTCTGTGTCTTTGTATGCCTTCTGTTTTTTTGTTGAAAATTTGGGCATTTGAACAAATAGCCACCCCTCTATCTTTGCAAACTGGCTTTATGTAGGGTAAGACCTTCATTAATCAGCCCAACATGAAGAGTTAAAGTCTTCTCAGGCTTTTTCTGGGCATGCCTCTACCTTGAGCCTGTGTGTGTGCTTTATTCTGATTCCCCCATATACACTGCTGCTTTAAAAAATCTTAATTTTTCTAGGAGTTTCACCCCTTCTTCTTCTCATGACCTTAGCTGTCTTATTGTGTTTCTCAATCAGTAATCTCTGGCCTCAGGTATCTGTGGATATGTAGCCCCTTGCAATTTTCTTGGGTTATACCAATAGCCTCCCATGGCTTTCTCTAGCCTGAAATTCAAGCTATGCCACTTTTGGATGTCTGAGTGCTGAGTTAGGTAACACAAAGAACATTATCTGAGGATGTCCCCAGACAAGTTAGAACATTACAAATTTGGTCTTGTTCACACTCTTGGCTTGCAGAAAGGAGCTGAGGACTGGAGCACTGCTTTCCTCAAACTATATTGCACCACATCAAGGAGGGAATGGGGCAAGGGTGAGTAAAAATGTCACAAAATTTTGTAGCATTTTGAATGTAGTTTTCTCTTAATGGGGAGATTGGTTTCTGTAGATCTTTGATTTCCAGAGTTCCTATAAAATTATTTTAGCCAGTCTAGTTGTTTATTTAATGTCCCCCCTGAGAGAACAAGGATCTGGAGTTCCCTAGTCTGCAATCTTTCTGACATAGCTATGCAATTTTTAGAAAAAAAGGAAAGAAGGAAAAGAAATGAACTACTGCTTAAACAAACCTAAGACATAAACATAGAGGACATTACTCGAGAGATGCCAGAGAGGATTGAATAACCTAGAATGGTGAAGCTCAAGTGTTGGGTAATCACTATGAAATGATTTCATATACCATGCCTTTCAGAATTTTAAAGTAATTTTAATGAAGCAACTGATGACCTTGGTGGCCTGAGATGTGTGTGGGTGCAGGTGTACATATAAAGATAATGTGTGGGTCATTGCTAGAATTACTGTCTTCCACAGGAGAAAGTCACACTAAAAAACAAAATTTCCCTCAAACACATGTCTGAAGAAATAGGGCTATGTGACCTCTAGTCCTGGGTGAAAATCAAGTACTTTGAGCTAATTGTCCTGGGTCCTTTGCTAATGTACATACTGTTCCTGGATGACTTCATGTTGTTTCTGGGTCCTTCATTTATAGCCTTGGAATCAACTCTTTGGAGATGGATAACAGTGTACAAGAAAACCCTCAGCCCATAAAACTGCTCCATGAATGGCAGGGTCAGCTCTGCTGTTATTAACTCTGGAAAAATTTTAGACAACATAGGGACTGTACTGTAGACATGACCTGGATCTAAATTCAGATGGCTGCTGTCAGTACCTGATATTGTTTTCATCTATGTATAACACTGTGAGGCAAACCCAGAGGCAGTAAAGATAACCACTATATTAAGGAAACCCAAGAAGCAGAAATCTAAGTTCACTAAACAAATCATTCGTGGGGTGTATACATTTCCAAAGAATGATTTACTTCACAAAATAACTTATTATAGAATTCTTTGAAGTAGAGAGCTTCTTTGAAGTACTATGCAGCAGTTTAAATGAAACCTTTATGTGAATTAGACATACACATGGCAATACCCATGGATCTTAAAAACATGGCACTGTGTGAAAAAATAAAGGAAAATATTTTTAACAAAATACCATATAATAAAAAAGGCATGCAAACAGAACAAATGCAAAAACAAATGCCAATGATGCCAATGTCTTAGAGTGTTACACATGCAATTATCACATAAACCAGCAATCCCACTTATAGTTATTTACTCCAGTGAAAGGAAACCTATGTTCACACAAAATCCTGTATTTGGCTATTTGTAGCAGTATATTCATAATTGCAAAAGCCTGGAGACAATCCAAATGTCCTATAAAGGGTGAATGGATAAACAAACTTATACATTTATGCAACAAAACTACTCAGCAATAAAAAGAAATGAATGATTGATACATGCAGCAACTTGGGTAGATCTCAAAGGCATTATGCCCAATGAAAACAAAATCTCATCTCAAAATGGTACACACCATATAATTCCATTTATATGGGATTCTTGAACAGTCAAAGTGTCGTGATGGAGAACAGATCTGTGGTTGTCAGGGTTAGTGTTGGTGGTAGTTAGAACCATAAATGGGTAGCATAAGTGAGCTAATTTTGGATTATCTGCAGCCTAATTGCAGTTTTAGTTACATGAATCCACATATGTGATACAAATTTTATACAACTGTATATCCCCCAAAAAAAAGAAAGTAAAAGAAAAACAGAGTGCTTATAAAAGTGGTTGATATGGTTTAGCTGTGTCCCCACCCAAATCTCATCTTGAATTGTAACTCCCACAATTCCCACGTGTTGTGGGAGGAACCTGGTGAGAGATATTGAATTATGAGTGTAGGTCTTTTCTGGGCTGTTCTCGTGATATTGAATGGGTCTCACGAGATCTGATGATAGGTTTACCACGGGTTTCCATTTTTGCTTCTTCCTCATTTTCTCTTACTGCCGCCACATAAGAAGTGCCTTTTGCCTCCCACCATAATTCTGAGGCCTTCCCAGACATGTGGAACTTTAAGTCCAATGAAAACTCTCTTTTTTCTCAGTTTTGAGTATGTCTTTATCAACAACATGAAAACAGACTAATACAGTGGGCAAAAGTCAAAATAAGGTCTGTAGCTTAGTTAATAGTATTGTTCCAATGTCAATGTCGATACCTTGGTTTTGGTCATTGTGCTATGGTTCTGTAGGATGTTATCACTGGGAAAAGCTGAGTCACATGGAAACTCTATGTACTATTTTTAAAATTTCTATATGAGCCTAACACTAATTCTAAATAAAATGATTTTTTTTAAAGAACAAATGGCAACTAAAATAATGCATATTCAACCCAGTTTTATGGTTTGCCTGTAGGGTGGAAGGGAACGCAGATTAGAGGGGGAAGGAGAAAGATATTCCAGGGTATATTTAAATACTTGATTTACATTTTTGGGGGGTACATTACAATTCTCTATTATTAAACCGTCAGCAGCATGAGGTCAAGAACTGTTTTCTCCCAGTGCCTAGCCTAGTGGTGTGCATGCATCAGGCGCACATGAACCTTCATTTTATTATTAAACAAATGAGCTCCTGAGCATGTATCTGTTTCATAGCTGAACTCCATAAAGCAAATAATCCTAAACTTGCAAGGGTTTTTTGGTGGAAATCTTGACATTTTAGGAATACTTACTTTAAACATTATGCTTTATATTTAGGTCTGAAACATTTCTATGTGCTGCAGTTACATCCTGGCCAGCCCTTACCCAACCGTGGATGTGACTGCCATCTATATATTCAGGAATTCAGTGGGAAACAGCAGATGGGGAGCCAATTTGGTCTCATCACTAAAAAGGGCCCTAGTGTCTCCTACGACCAAAATTTGCCTTTTATCAGAAAAGAAATTATAGTCCCTAGAAATATCAACATGGGGGTTTCTGGAACCCAAGCTAGACCCTTGAATAGCGTGCCCCGTTAATCAAATCATGTTTTTTTTGTTAATTTTACCCACCAGTTTTTATATTTTCTTCATCCTCCTTTCCACCTTAAGAAGGTCTGCATGTAATTTAATATTTCTTTATGATATTTTATGAATCAGGGCCATGTTTCTCAACTAGTAATTGCAATCCTTTAATGTGTAATGAAGGCTGCTCAGAAATGCACCAGGCTGCATTTTCTACTCCCTGTTGCCAGTTTATGCCTGGGAAGAGTGAACACGTCTAGGAGGGCATGTCATATTAACAACTGAGGTGGGGGAAAGACAGAGGCCAGTGAAAGGGAGGGAAGGATGAAGGGAAAAGATGAGAGAATTTATAGGCAGTGGCAGAGGCAATGGTAAGGTAAATAGATATTTTAATAAATTAGCTTTGAAGGGAGTGGCTGTAAATACATAATCTGAAAACATCACTGAAATACCTAGAATAAAGGCTTTTTAAAGGAATACCCTTTGCTAGCTTGTCTCATCTCTGAATCTTGTGGTCCTTTTGAGAACAGGATAAGTAGTTTTCTTATTCTTGACAGGAAAGGCAGAATATTTTCTTCACTGTGTTATGAGAAAGTCATACATGTGACATTTGATTACCTTGCTGCCATATTCAATATAAAGGGTCTTCCTTTTGCTATGAACAGCATGTCTCGTATATTGTCTCTTGTCTAAGCTGACTGGAAACAAAAACTGATTACAATCAGGCCGCTTTGGCATGCCCTGTACAACAAAGCTAATTGAGCAATAAGTAAAAATGTAAAAATTTTGTCAGGCATTGTGAAAAGGGAAAGTCACATGGATATAAGATAAATCTTCTGTTAAATATAAAAATGGATCTGTTTTTCAAAATTCAAATTGCTTTCCCAAATTTTGTTTTAAAACTTGCATCTTTTATTTGGGCAACTGTTGTTTTCCTAGTTCCCCCTCCCACATAATCTTTGGTGAGAAAAATAAAGTTATAGATTCACTTACGGTAAATGTCTTAGCCTGGGTCCCTCCAAAACCCAGGCTGTGACGAGAGCTAGTGTGCATGCGGTGTATTTTGGGTTGTGGTTCCGGGGCGCTGGAGTGAGAGGAGTGAGAGCCAAGAAAGCAGAGATGGCCAGCCCAGGGTGCAGTGACAAGCTGGTCACCACTGAGGGCCACGGGAGCTGGACACATGGAGACGGGGTAGAGGGGGGCATTTATCCAATAACTCCTCCCATCTGTCCCAGTCAAGGGGTGCCCCATCATATGTTGACACCATTGCATTTACACATTGTTTATGAGAAGTCCTGAGACAAAAGGTGGGAGCAAACACTGTAGCTCAGGAACAGGCGGTCAGGTTATACCTGTGCAAAGCCAATGGCCTTGGCAGTAGCTGGAGTACAGCTGAATTGGGAAGCTGGTCACAATACAGGGAAGACAGCCAAGAAGGCACAATCATCAGCACTTGAAGCCTGAGGCGCCTCCACCAAGTCCAGCTCTAGGGGTTGATTTTTGAATATTTTGGATTTACACAGACAATTTTAAAATGCTCAAGAAAATTCACACTTGATTGGGATCCAGACCAAGTTAAGATTTCTTAGGCAAATAAGATTGCTCCAGATGAAGTTGAGCAATAAGCAAGTTGAACTGTTTCATGCAGCTGTTGACCAGTATATAGCTTGGTGTTGGGACCCATAGCAGGAATCCCAGGCTTCCTTCTAGAAACCAGAACTATACAGCCTGTTTGGAACCAAATAGTATATCAAATTCAGCTGCATACTGAGGGAACTAGATTCTGACTCAAATGAAATTTCAATAGAAGACCAAATGGCAATTTAGGCATGAGTAATTGACACATTTTCCTGGACTGGAGACCTGAGGGTGTTTGATAACTTAGGATGCTGTGGCCATGGGGCTGCCTGTGTCTAAAGGGCACGAACTTTGGAGGCCGACACAAATGGCATCTATGCTCAGCTCCATTTCTCACTAGCTGTAGAAAATTAGCCTGTGATCTAACCTCCTATGGTGAAGATTCCTCATGTGTCAAAGGGAGTAAGTAGCACCACCTTCATAAAGCTTCTGAGAAGGCAGACTAAAAAAACATATGTAAAGCATTTTACCCAGTATGCACATATTAAGGCAGAAACACTGTTAATTTCCATTGCCTGATCACGCATGTTCATTCCAGAAAGCTGAATGGCGGAAGCAAACCTTACAACTGCCCACGTACACAGTCATGCCTCGCTCCAGTGCGTTCCTTGGAATGCCCCTCAGCCACCATTCATAGCCAAGTGGGAAATTTGAGTCTGGGTGGCATGGCATCTTTTTCTTTAATGTTAGCAAGTTTAATTTTAATACTAGGCTTTGATAAAACAAGACAATGTAGGCAGTCCTTTGTTATCAATGCAGCGTGCTAAAAATTGTGTGCTAGACAGTAAATTAAGAAAAGCTGCCCTATAAATTTCAATTAATCTTACTTCAGTTTTAATATTTAATATATCATTATGAATCACATTTCCACACACCACAATGGAAGTTCAGGAGAAGAATATAGGAATGTGTTAGATTTTTACTATTATGATTTCTCCTAAAAAAAAAAAAAAAAAAAAAAAAAGACATTCCCTAAATAAAGCATGAAATCAGTTGGATTTTTGTCTATGATCTGAAAAAAAAATCAAGTCTTATTGACTACTAGTGTTGCCAAATTGAGTCCAAAGCAGGACGTACAACTTCAGTTCATAAATGACCAGAGGGTTCAAATTATATCCTAAAAGAATACATGTACATGCCTGTTCTGTATTGATTTATTTTGTGATTTTAAAAAAAATGTCTGGGAGGCACTGGTTGATAGTAAAATATGCCATGGCACAAAAGAAAGATCTGTATAGCACAATGCTCAAAGACAAGAACAAAAGAAATGGTTTAAGACCCTTTATATTCAAATGTATGCATAATTAACTATAAGCTCACAGCTGACAAGAGATGCATTTCCAGCTGAGGCTGTGTGGTGTTTGGTGGTGGCACTGGTTCTTGACACATTGTGTGAATGCACGTATGTGTGTGTATTAGAACTTCATCATTCAACTTTAAATTTAGATTAATGAATTTGTATTTAGAATGATGAGTTAGATAAGCACAAAGGAGAGAGAAATTATGTACAAGAGAATCACCAGCCCAAGGAGCTTGTAATCAAATGAGACAGTTAAGACTAAATAGCATGTGAGTAATTTGAGCAAATACCTGTTGCATTGGCTACTGCTCACCAAAGAGCAGATGTCACTAATGATACCAGTGGTCCCAAAGGTCAGCTCAGGATCCCTTCCAGTACAGTCACCTCCAGTGGGTCACAGTTAGTAAGCACAATAAAATCTATTCTTCATTCATGAATTAGGGATCACTCCTCAGTATCAAGACTTTTCATGCTGAGTGAGTTCAGTAGAATCTCAGGGGACAGGAGTCATTGTGGTGAGAACAGCAGTTAGGGAAAGCTCAAGCTAAGCCTGAAGGAATGGCGCTTGGATTTGGTCAGGCCTTTTGTATAGGGGGCAGTCTCTACCAAGCAGACTGTGTGGGCTACACGTGCGTCGCTGGGCAATGAGATAACCTGTGAAGCTGGGCCCGATCGTTGACAACCTGAAGAACTCAGAAGAAGAATCAAGACACCGTGGGGAAATTAGGAACCATTCTGGGGTGTTTGAGCATGGAACTGATGTAATGCCAATGGTACTTTTGGAGGATTTATGTGTAGAGAAAGAAGTACATCAATGGGGATGCTATGGGAACCTGTGATACAGGTTTGATTGCAAAAGGTTTGAGTGCAAAAGGTTTATTTAAATGTGGTCCCAGGAAGCACTGGTCAAGGAAAAGGGAAGGGAAGGCAGAGAAACTAGTGTGTTCATGAGCAGGTCACCTCTGTGCGCAGCTAGGACCCCAGCCCACTGAGGACTCCTCTGTGAAGCGGTGGTCAGCACATGACAGAATTACATTACCTGGCAGGTGGGCAGCTGGGGTATTGAGGCTCCCATTCCCACTTGTCATTGGCAGAGGGCTGCTCCAGGGTATTGGCTTTCCAGTCCTTTTGGGCTGCCCTGCATGAGGTCTACAACAAAACCCTCAGCATATACTAGATTGTGAGTGCTACAGGACCACAGGCAGGGACCATGTCTCAGGGTGCAGGTGCCAGGAAGGCGCCCTGGATTCTCTGTGTTTCCTTCCGTCCCTTCCCAGTTAAGAATATTTCTGGCTACTCTTCAATGAAGAACTTTCTGAAGACACCTGTGTCATTTTTCACCAGCACAACCACCAAAAAAAAAAACTGACCAAAGTGCATCTAGGTTTAGACATCATAGAAACCTTATCTTCAAGTTAATTTCAAATCAGTGCCATTTAACTTCCTCCTAGCCCCATAGGTGGACAACAGACTGGCTTTCACACTCTTGGCCTTGGGAAGGGAAAGATCTCCTGACTATTCACACCTGCCTGAGAGAAGCTGGATCATCAGGGCTGCCTGATGCATTTAGGCATGGTGCCTTTGAGGTAAAACCCTCAAGGTGGGCACTAAACCCACTCCGAGTAAGGATGCACCGGAAGCCATTAAGGCTGGCACTGTAAGTGAGGGCAGGCTCACCTTCTCTTATGGCTTTAAACACCGTAACACCTCCCAAATAATCCCTTAGACTGGACCTGAATTCCAACGTGTGCATCCAACTGTCTACTCAAGATGTCTACTTGAATATTTTAAAAGCAATTCAAATTTAAAATGTCCATCATCTGCTGATCTCTCATCTAAGTTGCCCCATCTCAGTAAATGGCAATTCTCTCTTTCCAGGAGCTCAGGGAAAACATCTTGGAGTCAGCATTGCCTTCTCTTTCTCTCACATCCTGTGTCTTCCATGGGGGTATTACAAGTAACATGACCGCAAGTCCCACTGGCTTTAACTTCAAAATACATATTCAAAATCTACCCAGTTCCTCACTGCTATTGTGCAGGTCCTAGCGGCCATCATCACTTGCCAGGTTATTACAACAGTTTCTGACTCTACACCCTAATCCTTCATGGCATTCTCAGCACAGCTGCTGGAGGGTCCTCACTGCATTCCTCCCCTTTTTAAGCCCTCAAATTGCTTCCCATCTCACTTGAACAGTCTACTCAGCACCCACCAAGCCCTATGTGATCGGATCCTACCCCTTCCTCTCTGCTCTGATCTCCTGCTCCTCCCCGCTCCCCCCGCTCACTCTGCTCAACCACCTTTGTCTCCTTGATGCTCCTGGAATGGTCCACACACACACAGCCACCTCAGGGCCTCGGGCTTCCTGTTTGTTCTGCCTGGAATGTTCTTCCAGACTTTAAGTGAAGAGGGCTTGCTTCCTCTTCCTCCTTTGGACGTTGACCCAGGTTTTACCTCTCTAGTAAATTTCCCTGCCACACATCTGAACTGGCAAGCCGCATGACACTCCTTACCATCCTTCCTGGCTTATTTCATTATCGGCACTTAGCATAAACTTGTATATTTTATCTTGTATTTGTTTATATCTTGTTTATTGCTTATCTCCCCATCTAACGTGTAAGTCCATATTTCATTTGCTGCTCTGTTCCCTCGAGAGGAGTGTTGATCTCCAAGGAGGTGCTCAACAAATACTTGTTGAGTGAATGAATAGAATGAATAAATCGTTTTGGTCAAAGGACACTTTCCTTTTGGACGCACTGAACTTTTTTTCTGTAGGCACAATGCCTAGGTAAAATTCTTTATAGTAACTAGCTTGGAAAGTGATCTCGGAAGCTTTCCTCAAGAAGGACTCCGCATGCTGCTAAATGCTTCGGATGAGCACCCAACTGCTGCCATGGCTCACACATTGTTTTCCACAGCCCGTTTACCAAATTCTTACACCCAGTTATGGTATGATGATTTTCCCTGGAATGTTAAAAACCATTGAGATCAAATATTTCTGAACCAATAGGATAAGAAAAATTATACTTCTTATGATGGAGAAAGCTCATCCCCCTTTCCTGGACTCATCTTCGTGAGCCACTCTGTGCTGTACTCCGTGGAAGCCATTCCCAGAAATATTCCCACTGCAGGCATGGGTAGGCTGTTAGCACGGGGAGCTCAGGTGCTTTCCTTCTGTTGAATCGGTCACACAGCCTCTGAAATGCTGGCCCGTGAATTCTTTCAGCATTCCACTCTCAGAAATGAGCTGCCCACATGAAACAATGATAAACGGTAGACCAAACCTGCCAGTGTAAGCTGGGAGCAGACAAACATTTACTGCTCTTCTCCTAGAATCTTGCTGCAGAGGGCACAGTTAATAACCCTTGCAGAAAGTGAAGCCTGCTGGGCTCGTGCAGGGCCAGGGAAAGGGCATTGCTGCTTACAAGAAAGCCTCCTGTTCACAAGCACTAAAATATTTCAGACTCAATCTGGCCAGACCTTGGGTTCTTTTGTTCCCCATCTTCGACAATACCGTGTTTTATGTTTCTAATTCTGACAAGATTCTGAAGAGACACAGCTTGAATTTCTTCTTCCCCTAGAATGGATGAATGAATGAATAAGTAATACAATTATAATGAGGCAATAATGTGCACGGTAATACACTACCTTAAAAAGAGCACAAAATGATTACATTTGGACCTAAACCTCCGAAAGCATTGAGATGAGATGGGGTGTGGCATAGGCAGGTTGTATGGCTGTAGATGCTCTAAGCATCAGAGCTCTTGGAAGTCAGCCTTTTGCTGGTGAAATCAATCCCTGTAGTGTGCACTGCATGTGGACACCTCAGACAGACCTCAGGGCCACCAGAAATGCACAACATCCCAAGTTATTACACCCCCACTCTCTCTCTTCCCTCCCCATCTGGCTGCCCAATGGATGTGCAGAGTCAGACACCCTAGACCTATGGATTTTTCAGTTATCTTTTAAAACTATAAACATCCATAAATTTGCTAAAGTCAAGCAGTAAAATGCTATAAGGCAGTGTCTTGACTTTAAAAAGAATGAACCGCTACGCAAACACTCGGTGCTTTCCTTATTTATGATAAAATCACTTAAGCAGGGCCTAGGATGAAGGTTCTGACTCTATCACGATCACTGCTTCCTGCGTTGTGAGAACAAATGTTCTGTTAATCCTACCTGTTTTTTTGTTTTTGTTTTTTTTTAATGTGGCTAATAATTTCTGCCAGTAGCCTCTTAATCATTTGAAGACTTGGATCGCAGTCACGATGTCAGTATTATGTCAAATAGTAATCACTGCTGTATTTACTTCAAGCCACTCTTCTCTATTTGAATACACATTTTACTATTCAAGTATTTGCATGTAGGAGCTCTACAGAGGAATAATTTGGGGAGAAATGCTGCCTTCATTAGGTACAGTCGCTATGAGACATTGTGAGTACATAGAGAACCTTCCTTCCGAGTTCACTAACTTCCTCTCTCCTACTTCAGCCGGACTGACCAAGTTGCCCAAGAGGCCCTGACCATAGTGCCCATTTCAGGAGAAATTATTTAATAAAGGAAAAAACTTCTATTATTTCCCCCTCTAAGTCTGAGGAAATGCCTGAAGAGTAACTACTTATGTAGTAAATAACTTTATGAGAGATATGTATGAAAATTAAGCAAACCAAAACATATCCCATAGATAAATCTTGTTTTCACATAAAAATAAAAAGACGTGGTGGCTCACGCCTGTAATCCCAGCACTTTGGAAGGCTGAGTCAAGCAGATCACTTGAGGTCAGGAGTTAAAGACCTGCCTAGCCAACATAATGAAACCCTCTCTACTAAAAATACAAAAATTAGCTGGGTATGGTGGTGCACGCCTGTACTCCCAACTACTCTGGAGACTGAGGCAGGAGAATTGCTTGAACCCAGGAGGCAGAGGTTGCAGTGAGCTAAGACCGTGCCACTGAACTCCAGCCTGGATGACAGAGTGAGACTCTGTCTCAAAAATAAAAAGAATAAAAAGGAAGTAAATAAAAAGAAGCCTTTATGAAATACAAGATGCTGAGTAAGTATGACTATACTTTGTATAAGCTTACAATGCCATACGCCATGATGTGTAACCACTGAAATATATTCCTTGAGAGCTCAAATTAATTCTCCTTATTTCTATCTAGGAAGGAGATGGAGGCGATCAAAGTACAGCTCATGGGTCAAATGTGTGCAGAGAAACCTAAAGCCTCATTAGTCTGAGAGTCAGTGTTGCCCTTGGGAAGAATAATTAAAGTGTGTTTAAAAAGGAAAAGGTGATCAGGTTCAAGGATTTCTTGGAAGGTCCTGTGTATGTTCGCCATCTCTCTTTTCATGCTGTGAGTGTTCATAACATCAGCATGAGCAGGACATTGCATGCACGCTCATTGCTCTGGGAGAGTTTGGGTGCCTCTGGTTAGAGGTGGTGTGCCCTGGGCACTACGACAATGACAATGAAGAGTGGAGTGTGGGTGACAGCCTGCTCTGATACTCTCAGGGTAGGGGATAGCCCCAGCTGTCCCCTATGACCACAACCCCTAATGCCTTTGTCAAATAGAAGGTCACCCAATTCATTCTTTTTGTTTTTTTAGACAAATACTGTATGATATCACTTATATCCAGAGTAGTTAAATCTAGAGAGGACGAAAGTAGAACAGTGGTTACCAGGGGCTGGGGAAAGAGGGGGAATGGAGAATTGTTGTTTAGTGGGTATAGAGTTTACTTTTTCTTCTTCTTTCTTTTTTTTATTTTTTTTGAGATAGTCTCGCTTTGTCGCCCAGGTTGGGGTGTAGTATGGCACAATCTTGGCTCACTGCAACTTCTCTCTCCCGGGTTCAAGTGGTTCTCCTCCCTCAGCCTCCCAAATAGCTATAATTACAGGCACGACCACTACACTTGGCTAAATTTTTATATTTTTGGTAGAACGGGCTTCACCATTTTGGCCAGGCTGGTCTTGAACTCCTGACCTCAAGTGATCCACCTGCCATGGCCGCCCAAAGTGCTGGGATTACAGGTGTGAGCCACCACGCCCAGCCCTGATTCATTCTTTCTCCCTCAATTCACACAGTTTTTTCTTCCTTTGGATGATTAGTGGGAAATAAAATCTAATCTTGAAACAAGAGCCACTAGGAAAATGTTCTACCATAGAATATAGGCCAGAATTTTAAGTCATTTTTACTATTATTCACCATAGAATGGAGATGGCAGAAGCCTAACATCCTGGTACTAAAACTGGGTGGTGGTGTGGGTGTTCTTGTTGCTTCGCTTACCCGATAAAGAACTTCTTAGGATGATAAATCATACAATTTTGTTACTTAACAGTAACAAAAACAGAAACCTGTTGAGGTTGTGTGTGTGTGTGTGTGTGTGTGTGTGTGTAGTATAAAGCTTTGTAGCCAGGCAACAGAAGAAAATATCACTTCTGGAATCACTGTTTAGTAATGTTGTTTATTTAAAGCTCTTCTGCACAGATTTCACTCTGTGTTTTTCAGACAGTAAAAATACAGCTGATAACAGCCCAACTGTTTAATGTACAAAATATAGCAAAATAAAATTCAATATTAGAATATATTTGTATAGTCCCATCGTAGGTATTAATGATTTCTCTTTCAGCCGTAGATATATCAGCAGTTAATGTAACACTTGGTCAAATATTATTTAGGGATTAAAATATTTATCATACATATGAATGGTCTGAAACATGAGTTACATACATTTCCCCACAAGTAATGTAAGGATTATACCAACCACTTCAATTTTAGATTAAATACGTGCTAGCGATGTGATCTTTGACATACCAAATGTTTGAGATTTCCCTGCCAATCTTGTCACTTATGCCATATTATGTTTCAGGTGGAACTTAGTGACGTGGGAGGGTGTGACTTGAGTCCACGGTGCTCTTTAGCGCTTGGAAAATACTGATGAAGAGGAGCTGAGAATGTAAATGCAATTTACATGTTCAGAATTCCTTAGACTTGATTTTGTGCCTGTGTTGTGGAGGGGGTGGGATGCATATAGGTGTCTGTGCGCATGGCGTGGGGATGCGTTATGGATGTGTGTTTGCACACACATCAGAAATGCGACAGAAATCGCAAAGTCTACACATTGTTGGATTGAGATTATGTGGATAAAGTCAGTCCAGAATCCTTGGTGGCCTTTTGTGATGTAAACAAAACTGTACCTTCCCTTAGCGTGCTTCCCAAGGCAATAAATAAGACTGACTGTATGAGAAAATGAATCAGTCATATGGTAAGGAAAGCAAATGTCTTGTGAATGTGTTTACCTCCAAGGAGGAGGCAGAACATGTTGACATTTCAGAGAGAGCTTTCACCGGGAATGTCTCCCATTAGCACTAATGAGAGCTGGGTATTTAATCCACTGCTGTCTCTTGCTCACAGCATGTTTCATCCTTGATGGCAAGGCCTTGAAACATTTTTCCTCCTTAAATGATACTTGTGGTAGTCATACAAAATTTTTACCTGTGTATATGGCT
Organism: Cacajao melanocephalus; assembly: GCA_963573385.1. Classification (NCBI taxonomy): domain Eukaryota; kingdom Metazoa; phylum Chordata; class Mammalia; order Primates; family Pitheciidae; genus Cacajao; species Cacajao melanocephalus. Next base: position 103,117 of record CAUYLG010030801.1, read on the forward strand.
TTTTGTGACTCCTCTCTGCCATCTGTATACATATCTAAGACCTGAAGCTTTTCATGACTGTGAACTTCCCTGACCACCCTCTTCAGAGATATTTTCTTTCATCCACGCAGAATTCTAAGAAGGAAAACCTTAGAGAGCCCCAGCCTCCACCCTACCCAGCCCCTAGCCTGGATTCTCTGGATTTCAGGGAGCCCAGAAATCAGCTTGTTTCTCAGTAGGGTGGTGACATCTTCTTCTTCCCCTCTGGAAGGTCAGTCAAAATCCAGATCCTGATTAACAAACTGATCTAACGCAATGTGGCAAAACACCAACAGGGTAACGTGCCCAGAGGAAATGACGAGGACTGAACGCGTAAATTCACCAGAGTTATGAGGGGAGAAAAAGCAATCTAGAGGAATCCAGAACATCAAGACCCACGGTGCACAGCAGCGTGCCTGTCATGAGTGAGGCCTGTGTGGGCCAGGCGCAGCCTCCCATCTAATCCCCACCCAGCCTGGGAGGAAGGACAGCCATCCCTCCCTTCTCAGAGGGCAACTCTGGCTCAGAGGATATTGGCTATGAGAACCGGGAGGAAATAATACTGTTCCAGATACAGTCAGCACAGTTGCCAAGGAGACAAGACTGCTTGGCTTTTGTGTTCAAGGGTCATTTTCCAGGGACTGGCTGTCAGCCATCCTCCTCTCCCAAGTGTCAAAAGTGGACATGGAGTTACAGTGCAACAGGAAGGACCTACATAGACTGGATGGATAGATGATGGTAAGGTAGATGATAGAGGGAGAGAGAGATGGACACACACACACACACACACACACACACACACACACACAAAGACAGATAGATGATAGATAAAAGAGACAGAAAGATACAGAAATAGATAAAAGATCTTTATAGAGTAACAGAGACAGACAGATAAATAGATATAGAGAGATGTTCACATAGAGATATAGACAGATAGACAGATAGAGAGAAACAGACACAGATAGACTGATATAGAACTAGATAAACACAGAAAGAGAGAGAGAGAGAGAGAGAGAGAGAGATGAGAGAGAGAATCGTTGTCACAGACTTTGAGTTCTCTGATATAAGGGGACCTACACAAATCACTGAGTCTCCAGATGACTTGGAGCTCAGGCAGCTGAAAGGAAAATCCAAAGATGAAGGTATCGTTGCTACTTTCCATTTTACTCCTGAAAAAAAACCAACAACTTATTTCTAATGACATCTTATATTTACTTACTGCTTACTGGGTAATTTATGTACATCATCTCATCTTATTTTAAATATATATATATATATATGTTTTTTTTTAATTGCACTTTAGGTTCTGGGGTACATGTGCAGAACATGCAGGATTGTTGCATAGGTACCTACATGGCAATGTGGTTTGCTACCTCCATTCCTTCATCACCTATATCTGGCATTTCTACCCATGTTATCCCTCCCCAACCTCCCTACCCCCCGCTGTCCCTCCCCATTCCCCTTCAACAGACCCCAGTGTGTGATGCTCCCCTCCCTGTATCCATGTGTTCTCATTGTCCAACACCCGCCTATGAGTGAGAACATACGGTGTTTGATTTTTCTGTTCTTGTGTCAGTTTGCTGAGAATTATGGTTTCCAGATTCATCCATGTCCCTACAAAGGACACAAACTCATCGTTTTTTATGGCTGCATAGTATTCCATGGTGTATATGTGCCATATTTTCCTTGTCCAGTGTATCTTTGATGGGCATTTGGGTTGGTTCCAGGTCTTTGCTATTGTAAACAGTGCCACAATGAACATATGTGTGCATGTGTCTTTATAATAGAATGATTTATAATCCTTTGGATATATACCCAGTAATGGGATTGCTGGATCAAATGGAATTTCTATTTCTAGGTCCTTGAGGAAGTGCCACACTGTCTTCCACAATGGTTGAACTAATTTACACTCCCACCAACAGTGTAAAAGCGTTCCTGTTTCTCCACATCTTCTCCAGCATCTGTTGTCTCCAGATTTTTTACTGATCACCATTCTAACTGGTGTGAGATGGTATCTCAGCGTGGTTTTGATTTGCATTTCTCTGATGACCAGTGATGATGAGCATTTTTTCATGTGTTTGTTGACCTCATAAATGTCTTCTTTTCAAAAGTGTCTGTTCATATCCTTCACCCACTTTTGAATGGGTTTGCTTGTTTGTTTCTTGAAATCTGTTTTAGTTCTTTGTAGATTCTGGATAATAGCCCTTAGTCAGATGGATAGACTGCAAAATTTTTTTCCCATTCTGTTGGTTGCCAGTTCACTGTAATGATTGTTTCTTTTGCTGTACAGAAGCTCTGGAGTTTAATTAGATCCCATTTGTCTATTTTGGCTTTTGTTGCCAATGCTTTTGGTGTTTTAGTCATGAAGTCCTTGCCTACATCTATGTCCAGAATGGTTTTGCCTAGGTTTTCTTCTAGGGTTTTTATGGTGTTAGGTCTTATGTTTAAGTCTTTAATCCATCTGGAGTTATATTTAGTGTAAGGTGTCAGGAAGGGGTCCAGTTTCTGCTTTCTGCACATGGCTAGCCAGTTTTCCCAACACCATTTGTTAATCAGGGACTCCTTTCCCCATTGCTTGTTTTGTCAAGTTTGTCAAAGATCAGATGGTTGTAGATGTGTGGTGTTGCCTCCAAGGCCTCTGTTCTGTTCCATTGGTCTATATCTCTGTTTTGTTACCATGCTGTTTTGATTACTGTAGCCTTGTAGTATAGTTTGAAGTCAGATAGCAAGATAGCATGATGCCTCCAACTTTGTTCTTTTTGCTTAGAATTGTCTTAGCTATGTGGGTTCTCATTCAGTTTCATATGAAGTTTAAGGTGTTTTTTTCCAGTTCTATGAAGAGGGTCATAGGTAGCTTGATGGGGATAGCATTGAATCTGTAAATTACTTTGGGCAATATGGCCATTTTCACAATGTTGGTTCTCCTATCCATGAGCATGGAATGTTTTTCCATCTGTCTGTGTCCTCTCTTATTTCCTTGAGCAGTGGTTTGTAGTCCTCCTTGAAGAGGTCCTTTACATCCTTTGTTAGTTGTATTCCTGGGTATTTTATTCTCATCTTATTTTTAACTACTTCATCATTGGGCGGGGTGGCTCATGGCTTAAATCTCAGCACTTTAGGAGGCCAAGGTGGGCAAATCACCTGAGGTCAGGAGTTC